>JBCAUI010131537.1:0-18293 GCA_038406195.1 Haplosyllis anthogorgicola
TGAGCACACCTAGAACCCGTGCTGGTTTATCCGGGGAGGTAGGTTTTGAAAGAAGTCAACTGAGCACGGGGCACCGGAGCTGTACTATTGGCTGAGCTTGTCTTTGAAGCTGTTGTACCTCAGTATATAAACCGGTGCCTAAGCTGCACCTATTGCTCTGGTTAGGATTACTGGCCCCCCAGACAAGTGAAAGCCATACAGCTCCAGCTTACAATATTCTTAGTTACAATAAATACACTGTTTAAAACTATCTGGACTGTGTTAAGTGTTGCTTTGTATTTGAACCACAGGAGTAAAGGCGAACATAACATCACGACTGTCTAAATTCGGATGCACATTATTCATTGCTTTCAATATAGCCAAGCACCACCTATCTACAGTTACACAATTTAACCTTAAATTAAATTACATGTATACCTGTCCCCGGATAATTCGGTCTCGGATAATCTACATTGAATACTATGTCATTTCACCATGATAATCCGACCCATGCTCCCCCATTTAATTCGATGGAACAATTCACATGCATTTTCATTAATTGCTTGCAATAGCCATGCACCACCCATCTACAGTGATAAAATGATAAACCTACAGAGTAAAACGTTTTAAGATTTATAATAAGAAAATTATTATATTCTAATATTCCCTTTAAGCATTGGTTAGAGTTACTTGTGTATATAATATACGGGATATGTTTATGACTTAAGTAATTTTGGCTTAACAAACGTTACTGTTTGCCTCAAACACATTCGTATATTTTCCAACAGGTAAAAATTCATGTTTCCTCAGGATATGGAAACAAAAGAGCAGTTATGTCAATATACAATACAACTCACCAAATGGCAGACAAGTACGTGTGTAGTTCTGTTTTAAGTTATTTGTAGACGACTGACTGTTATAAATTGACAGATCGATGTTTTAGCCATATTTAATATCAATAAGAATTATTGTTGAATACAAACATAGATACGAAGATGTGTCACTGATGCCAGTAGGTGATGTTAATTCAGTAATTGTTCGGTATCAATTGTGTATCAAATTTGAATGCGTCACTTAATTTATTCTGGTGTTGACAGGAAACCCTGGAATGTGATTAAATACGGAACTGGAGAAAATGAAGTTTGTAATCACACTGCAGATTTGGTTGGTCTCATGTAACTGGACCCCGTAGTGTAGTGGGCAATTGGGCAATGTCTCAGTAAACCACAGCCATGCCAAGACAAGGGTGTAAAATTGGTACCAGCATTATGTGGAAATTGATCTCGTCATTACAAGGTGATGGGGCACTTAAGGGATGATTCGCACCTACATTGGGTGAGTTCCCGGCTGGGAAGCTAACTTGCGATTAGTTCTTAAACTGACGGTAACACGTTTAATTGTCACTTCTAACTCATTACAAGAATAAACTTCTTGCAGTGCACAATGTCATCACAGACACAATTTTGTCAACGCAGAATAAAAGCTTTGAATCATAAATCTTAAAAAATATTTAGATGCACGCTGTCTCTGATCAACCAAACTTTCCTGACAAAGAAACTAACAAGAATTGTTACCCTAACGGGAAAATAGTCTATCGACCTTTCCCCCCCCCAAACAAAATCCCCCAAATTAGTCCAAGTAAAAAAAAAGCCTGAAAAAGTAAAAAAAAAAATTTGTGAGTTGCGTTCAAAGTGAAAATGACAGTAAAATGATGCTCTTTGACATTTATGCCAAATAAGCCAAAAGATTTATAACAAGATCCTTGATTATGAAAATTTCGTTTTTATTATTGTTATTCACACATTTACTCGTCTATGTACAACTCACTTACCCCACACAACGTGCACGTCCTACACAGAAACCTTGCTTTGATTACAGTCATTCATTGCACATTTAGTCACCATTAACTTTCGGCTTTTTTCGTGGATATATGTACAAATATTATAATTTTTTTTTCAATATCAAGTAATAATAATAATGATAATAATAATAATATGTCTTCTTGCTGATAATAACCAATACCGTATTCGTTCCAAAACGAAACAAAATGCACAGTCACAAAAAAAGTAAAAATAAAAGGCATCTCTGCGAACAAAGTTACAAAAAAAATATTACAGCGCGAATGATGTTCGAATTTGTAAAACCTGTGCAATGACTGAAACGAATTCGGTAGAGATTACAAACATGTATCGGTATCTTTTCACTGTGTTATGTGTGTTATTTGTATGTACAACTGGGAAATTATTCAAGCAAATTCTAAATGTTAGGAAACAACGTATTGTTATTCATGATTTAAATTTGTCGAGAGAATTTATAACGTTTTTTTAAAAAGTTTTTGTTGATGGGTCCATTTGTGAGGCCACTGGTTACCCCTGTTTTGGAATTATTACGGTTTTTTTTCATTAGAAATAAGTGCACACATTATAATGAGTGTTTAATTATAATTATAATAATTAACATAAAAATAGTGCTACCATGTGCAAACGTTACTGAGCTATGCCCTAAAGTATATAACTGTATTGAAACAAAGTTATTTTAAACGTATATCAATGAACACACAATTTCGCTAAACATTCAACTGTACAAAATGTTCCTTATCAAACAAGCAATTTTTAAAAGCATGATATTACGCTTGACTATTTAACTAAATGTTACTGCTATGAGAACACTCTCTATGGTAACTGAACAAGTAAAATAACTCAAACAACAACAGGTACAAAAAGACGTACAAACTGAGCAATGTTTAGAATAAAATAATACATTTAAGCATGTTAATTTGAATATTAAGAAATTTCAGACAAGTGGAATGTTGTCTACATAGTACTAAGTATGTTTACACTTTGGAAATATTACACGTTACTGTTTCGGTATTATTGCCAACTGTAAGTCAGTTATGTGAGGCTGTTTTTTTCTTCATAGGCTGCACTACTGCACAACACATGGATGTGCTGTAGCGCAGCCTATGCAAACTGTATTTGGCAATTAGCCTTGATAACCCTTCAATTTTTCATTGTGTGCGTGAACTTCTCTGGGATAAGTTAAAAGAAAATTATAAATGTATTATATGAGGTCGCGATAGATGCATGACTAGAATAAAACTATTATAATTTAGCTAAGGCGAAACTTAGATTTTCTAACAATAAGCTGGTTACACTGTTTCTTCCCAGAATTTGTGAGATACTTTACATTATTTGAAAAATATGCAACTTAATTTGGCAGTTACAGATTAAAGAGCATAACTGAAATTCGTGTCCTGCTGTAACGTAATTTACTTTGCATTGCATTTGTGCGCAGTAGCTTCTCTTAAACTTAAACAAAACTTAAAAACTTAAAACTTAAAGTGGCTTCATATGAACTTTTTGTTACACAGAGACATAAATTTTAGTCAGTAATCTTCAGAATTCACAAAGCAAAGAAACTACGCATGTTCAATAATTTGGCATTATGCACAACAATTTGTAAACGTGTTACTAATATGTAAAGTAAAACAGACATGTGCACTTTGTTATTGAAATAAAGTAGATCCTGCTACTTCCTATGCACACATGTATCCGACATTTCTCCCACTGTTCCCCACCATGCTTATTGATGTACAAGTGATGTTAAATGTTGGTTTGTACAAGAGAGTGAAACATTCATGTGTAAAGTTATCAAACACATACGGCTCGTTTTCATAAATTTAACGCCCATCCGTTAACGCAACAAGTGTAGCGTTATGCATTATGTTGGTTTATTACAGAACGCTCTGGTAGCGTTATGAAATAAACCAACATAACGCTACTCTCAGTAGTTGTTTTGTTGCGTTATAGATGTGCATTAAGTTTATGAAAACGAGCTGTAAGTGTCCTCTTGCCATTAACGTTATTGCGTATTACCATTCCCAATCATTGTAACTTTAGCACAGACTCCTTTAGCATGAGATCCAGCATTGCTTAACCCTTAGAAACAAGTTAATACCACAACCTAACTTGGTAATTGTAAAAAGAATAATTTTAACTAAATTTAACATGTTCAGTGCTTACACTTTCAGATTATGCAACGAAATGTACACGTAACAATATTATCATTGCACGGATTGATGTCGTGAATTAGTAATTCTCCCGATCACTTGCTACAGTAAATCAGCAAAAAATAATTACCATCAATGGTAAATACAAAAGCATTACATGTATGTCCAGTCAAGATACCTGACTCACAATAATAGAAAATGTTGCTTATATTACATATTTTACACATTGTTACAAATACTTTTCTTCTCAAAATCGTATTGTTATATTTACAACCTCCCAAGATTTACAGCACCTTTCCATAACCGTAAACGCTTTTGCCACTAATGTAAACCCTTACACGCCTTCTCTGCACAAGCATTTATGGTTATGAAAATGCGCCATTTCGCGTTTTTTTTACACAACATCGTTTTACATATTATTTTATCGTATTACAAAGGCACAACGCCAGTGTGCAATGTATGAGCAAAATATCACTATTATAAATCTTAAATCTGTACATGTATACATAAGTATGATAAAATACCATATTGTGCCGATTTAAGGCGCATGCACGAAGCACATAATTTTGCATATGCACTTTAATTAAAAATAGTTTAGACTTAAATCTGGTACACCCCACTTTCCTGTCACATACCTAGTGAGACCTCCTCACATACCTCTGAATGCCTAAATTCATCTAAAGGAATATTTATATGAAGTTCCTGAGGGTTTATTTTATAGATGTACAAACGAAAAATACCCCTTCTTCAGTTGTACAAACAAAAATTGACAATATAGCTATGATAACATTGCACCAACCATTCAGAATTGACAATGGTGAAAAAATATTCCACAAGTAAAATGCCTCAAAAAAGGGGGTGCGCCATAATTAAGGCATGCGCCTTATATCGGCACAATACGGTAAATGTTCAGTTGCGATTTCTTTTTATAACTTTGCTGAAGCGTATTACTTGAACTTTATTTTCGTGTGTACATTTTTTTTTATATCGTGGCAGCTTCAAGTTAATAGCAAGGTTAAGTTACACGTTTTACGCCGCCCATACGTCTGAAAAACCACTGTCACTAAAATCACCAGACTGTTTCCACCCTGGAGGTCAAGTAACTCAGTGACGTTACATTTGCCGCTGGAGTAGAATCTCGTGATTTGTCGTGACGTAATTTAATCGCGAAACTTTTACAGTTTAAAGCGACACTTTCTTAAACGTACATATAATGTAAACGGACGAAAACGTGTCACTTAGCCTCATAAATGATTGTTCCCAACATTAAAACACAAGCAGTGAAATATATCTCGATATATTGGCGAGCTGATATATTTACTGCCAGTAAATTGCTGTTCTTATTGATGGACTATTATACATTTGATGATATTTGCTTCAAGAAACTGATTCATTATTATTTGCCAAAATGGAAACGTGGATTAGTATTTAACAAGGTGCCATATTAATGGATTGCGCCAAGGATTTTAGACGGTTGGAACTACGATCCTATTTTAGAACGTAGTGTAACTACACATAAATAAGTTAAATGTGACTAACTTTATACAACAAAACATGCAGTGCAATAAGTCTGTCATAAACTGTAAATACGGCAGAAATATGTGCTGGAATAGTGTATGTGCATTGAATTTTGTTGAAAGATTCCAAATGGGCAATTATTGATACACATTCTCTTTTAAATGTACAAAGTCCAGTAAATGGATAGTATCTTCAACAATAAACAAAAGAGTGCGGCCGGCCACCATCTTGTTGCTAAGTCTTATATTTGCGTAACGCATCTACTATGTCTTTGAACGTTGGTCTATCTCGTTTTCTGTTGAAAAAAAAAGAAAAAAATCAAGGTAAATTTACTTATTGTTTTCAGTTAGGGCAGCGTCAAGTTCTAAAGTTCATTTTAGGAAGACTTAATCCACTTAGAAACGTCCAAAGGTAAAATTGCTTTTATTCTGCTTTGATTGGAATGAAATACTGCGCTAAGTGTACTTTGTGTTCATTATTATTCTCTCGCACAAAATACTTATAAATTCTTACTCATATGTCCAGCATCGTAGCATAATGTCGTAGACACCCGGCGGACATTTTTCAGGCTTATCTAATCGTCCACCACATTCTATTAACTCCAAGATCTGCTGGCCCTTCAGACCCTGCCAAAACAAACGAGCATATGATTGTTATTGACAGGTGGCTGTATACAGTGGGGTTGAATTTAGTAGGTATACATTTGCTGTTAGATCGTAGTACAGGTTATCCCGCTTATCTCGAACACGGATAACTCGAACGTCGTGTTCGCTCGAACCACTATAAATGTTCCATCAATATGCTTTTTATTGTAAAATTAACATTTAACTTGAACTTCTGCTTAGCTCGAACTTATTGGAGTCTCTTTTGAGGGATCACATGTAGTTGTTTTTTCTTTTATTCTTTCTGTTTGCTTTTATGGTGAATGCAATTTTTCTACTGGGCTATGGCAAAATGGTCTGGTCTAGTAAGGCAACGACTAAACTACACTGCACGGCACAATTTGGTTCCTACATATGTTAACATGCTACCACGTTACCTTGTATGGCTTAGCACCAAAAGAAAGAGCTTCCCACAGCGTCACACCGTAACTCCACACATCTGATTTGGAGTCGAACTTGAAGTAGTATATACATTCTGGAGCATACCATTTCAGAGGCCACTTGCCCGCCGTCTCCGCCTAGAATTAGTACAAGTTGTCAATTTGTGTAATACAATACAGTAAAAAGCTATCTTGAACGACACTAAGCTGTCGTAAAGGTATAGTGTCTTTTAAGCGGGTTTTAGCGACCTTGTTCACAATGGGGAGGCGTCGTCAAAGGCAGGATGTCGCTTAAGGCAGGTGTCGTTAAGGACAGGTTCTATTGTAGCATTTACAGAACTTTCTTGCACTATTTAATTACATCAATTGTACATTTCCAATATTTAACAGCTAATTATTATCTGACTTTGGAAATATTTAAATACGACAAAAAAAAGCAAAAAAGCAAAAAAAAAGCTGATTGCAGTAGAATGTTAGAAATACAAACCTGATAATAATTATTGCCGTAACCCAAGGCCTTGGACATCCCAAAGTCGGATATTTTAGCAAATCTTTCATTGACAAGTAGTACGTTTCTCGCTGCGAGATCTCTGTGTACGAAGTTTTTACTCTCCAGATACGCCATGCCCTCACCAACTTGGAACATCAATTCAAGTACTGTTTTCACATGTAAGTCACTGTCAGGTGGAGAAAAAAGGATTACATATATTTTAATAATGCACTTAAGGTCAACTACTACGCAACTTCATTTATTCAAGAAGTTAATGGAAAATTTCATCATCTTTGTTTGCCTCTCAAGAGATGGGCTTGCGCTGTAGAAATAAGACATGGCCAAACCACTTTCCCATTCTGCTACCAACATGTAATCACAATGGTTAAAATCCTAAACACTGGCTCCAAAAAGTAGAACGAAACAAGAAAAAAAACCAACTAAACAATACAATTACTTTTTGCGCTGTTTTAGGAATTTACTGAGTTGTCCCAGTGCGGCAAGTTCCATCACCAACATGATAGTGTCGACCCGACACACGCCGATCAGACGGACAATGTTCCGATGCTGCAAGCCCGCCATCACTCGCGCTTCCTTCATTATCTCAGACTGAAATAATCAAATACTACACGTGTATATCACTAAATAAATAAAAATTTGAAAATTGTTTCACCCTTAATTCATCTTCAATTACAAGTACCAAGCAACTGTGCGTCACTGCAAATGATGAAATTTAAATTTTAATATGTAACTAATTAATTTTCTTTGGGGAAGAGTGCTCGATGATTCTGAAAATATTCTCTGTATTTAATGAGTTAGAATTATGTGCTTCACCAGTGTACAATATCTTACGTCTAGCTCTAGTTCATGTTACTAAGCAGTTCACCTTCTAATATTTCCAGTTAATAAATAAACGTTTGCACAATTAACACAACTGGTAAGTTCATCCAAAAAAGGTTCTTAACATAACAAAGAACTCATCTAATTAAATACCACTTTCAATTTTAGAATAAAAAGTGTTTTAATTTTTTAATACAAAATAGGTTAAATAAGCTGTCAAATTGTTTATTAAAAAGGAATCGTTTCTTCATGTGTTCATTTATGGTCTTTCGCCACTTTCAAAAAGCATGCAAATTAACCCGGAGGTTCCAACTTTGCACCAATATTAATGAGAAAAATCTATTATAAGCATTTATTACCACATACAAGTTATGGCAGGCACTGGCAGATCCAGGATTTCTCATGAAATTTAAACAGTAGAACCTGTTTTGAGCGGCACCTTTGATACGGCGTACCTGCTTTTTACGGTAATGTCACTGTAAAATGAATCCTTATTACTCATGTTTATTTTACTTGTTTTGTACAGCATACCTTCTTTTACAGCATCTTTGTCCTGAAAAATCAGGGTTCCGCTCAAAACAGGTTCTGCTGCGTCTAAAATGTTAATTGGGTTTTTTTTCTGTGTTTTTTTTTTTTTTTTTTTGCCAAAATTCTCGTGAAAATGAAGAAAAGTGGGCCACTGGACCCTCCACTGGATCAGCCAGTGGCCAAATTACATAAGAAAAGCATTTGGTCATAAATTGCAACATCTTTGCGAAAATCAATTGTAATGTACCTGCTTGTGAGAGCGCACCTGAAATAGTACAATAAGCCGCCATTGAAAAAAGTATCATTGGTTTTAACATAAAGCGAGGGAAAAAAGGCCACATGATTGGGATTCAGCAAACTTATTTGAAGAAAATGAATTGCAAAGCCCAGAGAAATAAAAGCATATCATACTTAGGGCCCCGTTTCACAAGTTCAGTGATTCGGCTTAGAACTTAACGTCTCAAACTGCTACAAAGCAGAGAAATGTGTCCGGAATTAGTTTTACGGGGTTACCACTCTTCAGACCGTTTAAAATTTCCTGACTTTTCCCTGACCAATCAGTCATTTTCCCTGATCATAAAGAATGTCTATGAGGCATGTCCAAGCATGTTACTAACACAATAATTCTGATGTGGCAAGCAAATTGTGATGGTTTTTATTAAAAGATTAAAACATTTTAACAAGAATTTAGATATCAGGACTATTTATGGTAACATGATAGTAGTGACTAGAAATTAGGGCGAGCAAAGTGAAATTTTTGAACCAGAAGATACTGAAAAAGTACAAGTAATTATCATAGTCAGGTCAAAATTCCCTGACCTTCATAAAAATGTCACAATTCCCTGACTTGCAACAAAATTCCGACTTTTCCCTGACCTGGAGAAAATTATTTTTTCCCTGACCGGTGGCAACCCTGTTTTAGACACACACTTCTGTCCTGCACTAAAAGCAACCAAACTGATAAGGCCTTTTGAAATTAATTGTTTGGATTACATTTCGCATCGGATTAAAAAATTAAAAACATATCAGAACAACTCAAGATTGTTGATGCATGGTAAAATATTGCCACTATGGTAGCTGGAAGCAAGTCGATCACGAAAAACTTTGAATATTGAAAATTCTATCAGTGCAATGTAATCCAAGCGATTTAAAAAAAAAGGCCCAATGAATGACTGCTACAAGATGATGCTCCAGGTGAGGTAAATTATATCTACTAAAGTAAACAGGCCTTCAAATGCACTTAGACCATTGCACCCATGAACCATGGGTACCTTACCTCAGCATTTGGTACGTCATCCTGCTTAAGTGTCTTTATGGCGACGGGAATGCGCTGACCGTTCCTGCTGTAGATACCTCGCATCACAGACCCGAAGTTACCAGCACCTGTCAAACACGTCATCAAACGGCATGAATCGTGTCACTATGGGCAACAACGTCAATAAGGTAGTCAACTTGTTTGTGCGCATTTCAAATTCTGAATCACTCACACCTGGGTATGAAATATCATCTCATCCAAAGAGGTGAGATCACAAAGATCTCGATTAACAAATTTTAAATGCGCAAGTGAACAACCCAGTCCTCACTACCAAAGGAACATCTACATCGTTAGTCTGACTAGATCACAGGTTGTTCATGACAGAATTTATGCCAAATATGTATCAGCCTTCGTTTACTCTGCACCAAAGCTCATAACATGAACCTCTCCTTACTTTTCGCTGGCTGAAACTTGTAACGATTGCCGAGTTTAGCATTTAATATTAACTCTAACTATCAAATACAGTGGACACAAGCCATGCTTTGCACATCAGCCAATACATAACACATCAAATATGCATGATCAAAATTTTCAATTATATAAATGAAACTAAAACAAATGATAAAATGTAAACTAATGTAAAATATCAAACTTTGCAATTTGCACAAATCTGTACGTTTCATGGATACAAATTCTCTAGTTTCAGTGATTTTGGATAGAACGATTCATCAGACCTCAATCCTTTCACACAGTTTATTTCCATGTTTCGACACAGAAATGTGCTATCTTAACAGTATAAAAGTAAAACTCAGGCATTGTTGGAAGACAGTACAGCACAGATACTGGATAAAGAACAATGATGATAGTTAAGGCCTTGTACCTCCATATAAAGAACAGATATAAGGGCCATTTCCCATAACATTAGTTTAAGTATCGTATCCACTTTCTGTGTGACTCGCACTGTCAACCTCAGACCCTAAAAGAACCTTACCCAGTTTATCATACATTTCAAGGTTACGTTCACTCAGGTTGAAAATCTCATCATTGAACGGAAGTTCGTCATAGATCTTCTGCGTGTCTTCTCCTTCCAGTATAGGATGGCGGGAACTAACTAAAAACACAATCAAAGCCAAAAAGCTACACTAAAAAATAAGCGTGAAAAAAAGAGGGTGCAGCATTCCGCAGCAGCCAGGGCGCAACAACACTCAGCTTACCAACCTAGTTTATCATACATCTCAAGGTCTTTACGGTTGAGGTTGAATACGTCCTCCGTCCGCGGGACGGAGTCGTAGATCTTCTGGTGGTCGTCTTGGTTCGGCATGGTGATTCTCGTGCGTGGAAGTAAAGGTGGCGGATCTGAAACGAGGGTGTCTAGCACATGTGTACAGTGTACAATCTCTTAGCTACATGATTCCGTATTTGGTTTTATACACTTGTAGTAACGTGACATGGAATTAATGAACATTCCCCTAAAATGTCGAGAAAGAGTTTAGTCATCTAGGCCAATATATTACACATCTGCAGTTTCTTTCAAATGTTTGTCTAAAAGTTTCATTGTCCTAACTTCTATTACATCCGTACAAACATATCTAAGTACAAATATTTTTAGTTTAGATGTCTGGTTTTACAACAGATAGTAAATGAATTCACCAAAGAACTAGGGTACCAGTGGCACAAAAACTGCTCCTCCCCCTAAAATTCCCTGTTCCCATCTTGCATGTCTTACCATCTGGAATATCTGGGTCGTCCCACACTGAGTCCGTCACTCCCTTGATTCCTGCAATGCCTGTCTTGGATAGCGGTTGTCGGGGACGAACGACGGGCGGCTGGACCACGCGGGCGGGGAAGGTAAGTGCCGCGGCGCCGATCGGGGGCGTGGGCGCCTGGTGATTTGGCACGTCGCAGTCTCCTTCCTCCATCATGTGCGGCAGTCCGTTCGACTCACCTGCGGGTAAAAGACCGTACGTTTTGTTCCGTTCCAAATGGATGTTGGTCTGGAGTTCTGCAAGAACACGAACACAAAACAAACATGCACTAGAGCTACCCATAACAACATTCATAATTATAGCAAGACAACGCTTCTGCTACGTTAAAGGTGTGGGTGGCAGGCGGGGTCGTTAGGCGGGGGAGGGGGTATGGGGAGGGGTGAGGAATCTTGTGCAATGAGTACATCTCTCAGTTGTTGTACTGAAGCAATTATGCTATGTACTGCACATGTATTTGATGCTATGACTGCATACCGGATCGCATTTCGACATGTAAAACAGTTGATATTAAACTAAGACGAACACGAAATATGGTTCAGACTATCGGGTGTTTGGGAGGCGGGGGTGAGAATGATATTCAAAGTTGAAATTTATTTTCGTTCGTTTCACTCTTTTAAAGGCCCGTAGCAGAAACGAACTAGTTCAACCGAAATAATCATAACATCAAAAATAAACTTTGATATGAAAAGGTAATTTAACAAGAATTATAACATGCTAAATTCTTCAATCGGGAAAATATTAACAAGAAATCCACTTCTCACCATACAATGTCCCCAAAAAGCATGCCTACATAAATACATCGTAAGTATCGCAAACAATGCACATGTACTGAATAGCTATTTTAACAGACTTTATTTACGAATGTGAAAAAAGGGATGGGGTCCCGAATGGCACTACAATCACAATATCTGGATCCACCAATGCTGTACTGAGATTCTGATGTGTGAACGATAGTACTGGATTCTGGAATTTCCAAGAGACCTTTAAAACTTCGTTTATTTTCTATTTAATTTATCTTTTTTTGACAATGTGCATTGTTTATAATGAATACAGTAGAACCTGTCTTGAACGACATCATGTCCTTTTACAACACTTTTCTCTGCATACAACCTTGTTAAAACATGTTTAAATGACCCTGTTTTGGGCGACACCTTGCCTTTTACGATACGTTTTTTGGAGGAAAAAGTTCAGTGTCGCTCAAGGCAGGTTCTACTGTACCATGCAAAACGAGACAAATCAGACCGTCCAAATTAATAAAAGTACAAATTACAACACATTATTATATGACATCACATGGCCCACTTCACTCCAATTTCTGACAAAATCAGTATTTCTTGACAAACTAGCATTGTCGTCATAATTAAGGATTTTTCGTGACAGTTTGGGCAATAAATGTATTACACGCCAAAAACTTCCATCATATTTGTTTATGCTTCCAGAGAATTTGGGGCTGTCATCTTCCAAGAAATACATTTACGTTGCACGTTCAATTCAAAATACACCTGTACAACATTAATGAATTGTAAATAAGCATGATTATGCACTTAGTGATTTTATTTGTTTTCTATTAATAAGCCTGTCCTGTATGTGTTTTAATATACCGTATTGTTCCTGAAGAAAGCGCCGGGCGCTTAGACCAAACTTTACAAGGGCGCTTTATCATAACACCAATTTTAACGGACACAGTTCAACAATGACAAATGTAAAGTTTGATGATTGGAATAAAACCAGGTCAACTTTTACAATTTCAAACAATAACTCAAAAGAAAAACATTTACATTTGTGGAAAATATAAGTACAATCACTTGTGCTTAATAAAATTTTTACACATAAATAGTGAACGGGAAGTTTACATTTGATTTTTTGCCAGCAAAAACGTGGGGGCGCTTTAATTAGAGACGGCGCTTTATTCAGGAACAATACGGTACATATTCTATTCTAGAATTTTGTGCTGTACAACATACCGGATGCCGCCCCTCCCGTCACTAATGTGTTAGTAATGAAACGAAATGTAAATTAGTAGAACAGGTAATAATTAGTATATTGTTAGTAAAGCATAGGTCTGCATTGTAGTGTTGGCACAGACTATTTTATAAAGTTTCCATTTTTGAATTATGGTCTTAACAGTCAAATGCGGTTTTTGCGCAAAACTTATTTCGTCACAAAAAAAATAAAACATTTCATCTATGGATGAATTTTAAATAACAAGGAGAGTATTTTCTTTTGTAGGATGCCCAGATAAGAATCTATTATGGCCTATCAGAGCCTTTCCTGACAGATGTGTGTGTCTGCACAGGAACAGGTACAATGTGCTTGTCACTGGTCTACATCACCTCAGAAACATGCATTCAAAACTTTTATTTTTTTTAAAATAAATTTGTATTAGTCTGAATAAAACAGACAAAGGAGTGCGCTTTTTTTTCAGTTTCTCAGTGAAAGATACAGAATCTACTGCTATGAGTAGGGCATTGCGCTCACTGAGTCCTGTGCTCGAGGTTATGGTATATTATGTTCATACTGTACCTGTTTTCTTCTTCCATCCTGGCCGTTCACATGGCACGGTTAACTTACATAACAAACCATCTGTTTTATTGTGATAATGGCCGATCATCTGCAAAGAAAATCAAAAGCAGTGTGTAGTTAAAAGTAAGATAGTGAAGTTCAGCGCATCCCACTCAGCTCGAAACGAAAAGCTGGTTACAGTAAGAACTACCTTTTACGAAACCTCTATTGAGCGATACCCTCTCTTATATACGACACTTATGTGAAGCAGAAGTTGGATGTTGCTCAAAAGAGGTTCTACTGTATTTGGCCTTACTCGAGCCTTTTGAAATATCCTGTATCCACAGTTTTATGTACAAGAACATATGTAATTGGTATGTGGTTGTAGATCCAAGACACAGTTTATCCAATGGCAATAGTTTTATGAAAAAATTAAAAATAATGGCTTCAATATGTTCTAGCCGGTCGTTTTAGAAGGGAAAATTAAATATAAGTCTACATTTTAAGACCACCTGTTGTTTACGACCATAAATAATGGTCGCAAAGGGTGATGATTTTACTGGGAAATAAACAGAAAACAGGTACCATGTATGTGTCACAAATGTATGGAACAGACGAGTACCAAATATATTTACATGCAGATGTATGTGTGCACGATTTCAAACTGTTTCAATAATGATGAGATTGTAATATCTCTTCCATAAGGAGAGGTAAGGAGAGGAGATAGCTCAGGCCAGAGTTTTTTATTTGTTAGATTTTGTTTCAATGAAGGAAATTTTTTGAGAGCGGCCATCGAGAAAAAAACACTTTGGTGTATATTTTGATATTTTTATTAAAATTCATTGACACACAATTTCTCCCAACGATGTTTCACAAGGTGGCGGAAAGTTAAGATTTTGTGTTACTTGGGCTCTGATAATTTTTTTTTCTACTATTCTTGGTTTTTGAGAGCGGCGGGAAACGTAATCCAACAAGTATAAAAAGTCCAGCTTTACGCGCGATACGTGATTCACTGAAAAATAACATGGATCACGACTTCAAAATCTTTCCCACTGATACGAGTGCACACCTTGTTTATGGATGCGTTAAACTGGGAAACGTGAGATATTTAGAGCGTAACTTCTATATTAGATCTTTAAAAGGAAGCAAAAAAAAATTGTCACAAAATGTATCTTAAAAATTCAAAACGTCACATCATGACATATCTCTGTCCTTTTCTTCTTTATTTAAATAATTTACTGTAATTTTTTTTGTTCCTCTTTGTTTTATACCGTATTTTGACGGACTTTTTTCGTGATAGATGAACTTCTCATTTATACAGCACTTTAGCCCTGATCTCCTCCTCAAAAGTAAATATTTTAATCACCTGATGGTAAATACAATGAGGTATGCTATCCTTTTAGCGCTGTACATGCGAGGATGACAAGAGCGACTGTGAAAGGTCATACCCAATGGAAAATTGTGCAATTGTTTTGACTTTGATTAGGGTATAACCTCAAATTTTTCCCATTATTATTTGATTAGTGTTTAAAATATTCATAGCCTGTACATTAGGCTCAAGTGAAGTTCATCTGTTCACAAAATAAAGTACAGTGGGACCATTATTTAGCGACATCTCTTTTGAGCGACATCTCTTTTGAGCGACACACTCTCTCAAACGACACCTTTTGGGTGGCATATTCTAGTATTAAATGTCTGTTATTTTTCTCATTTAAGCGACATCCTCCCTTTTACGACACTTTCGGAAAGCAAGAGTTGTGTGTCGTTCAAAAGAGGTCCTACTCTATTTAAGCTATCCAGTAGGTCTTTCCTTTTACCGTATTATTTCTAATTTTGCTTTTGTTTGAAGAAAAGTGATTAAATTATCCTTTACTTTTATAAAAGCGAGTATTTTGGATTCACTATGACTTTCTTTTTGAAATCTCGACCTACATAGAAAGAATCTGTGTTACTGAACAGCAGACACCTCATATTTCAATACAAACATTTGGCACTGATATCTGTTTAGTATTGTAATATTTTCAATTGAAATTGGCCTTGGCACCTGTTCCCATAGTTAAAGACAAAACGATATTCAAAAGTAACTCTATCCTTTGACAAATTTCACTGCAGATAAAAGTGCTTCATATTTTATTGGCTCGACAATCTTGACGTATTTTGCGATCGTTTTATATTTGTTTTATGATTCAATGTGTCCACAATATGTAATAAGAACATAATACTCTCGGTGATTGGTCCCGTTGCACAAGTGTATAACAAACGTGCAAGTAAAGTATTTATCAAATGTTCATGTACATGTATCATGGATTTAATATTAAACTATCAGGAATTTAGTCTCACTATTCCAAATTGGTACTAAATTTCATTTTCTTAAAACATAAGTACTGTGTTAAATAAATTGCTGTTTCATTGGACCTTTGTCAGGACTTGACCGTCGTGCGTGTGTGTGTGTGTGTGTGTGTGTATAAACATTATATGGGTGCATGCGTGGGTGCGTGGGTGCTCATGCACCCATACACGGGGTTGTTTGTCTTCCCGTTAATCTCATGACAACTTTTATAACTTGAAATTCAGGTAGGCATGCTTCAATAAAATGTGTGCAACGAGCAATAAAAATACTTTCAAATTGAAAAACGTTTCCTTTGTACATGTATAAGCCATAGTAATAGATTTTCTTCATTTCTATTATTTTACAGTACAACTAAACTTGTTTTAAAGCTTGACATAGTATTTGTGGTGGGTGTCCCATATTGTACTTCATATTTACTTATTCATTCTTCTTCAAATAATTTTTCAGTAATCTTAAGCCAAAGGTTGCGCAAATCACGAAAATAGTACAATGCTGGTCTTTAGGCCTTTAGGCCCTTGTCTGAGCAGAAAAAACCCCCACTCTGTTGGGAAGAACACCTGGAATGTTTAAGAAAGGAAAATCAGGTGTCATGTGTTCTTGTCTCAGGAATTTGGTAAACTTTTTCCCAATAATATTATTTGCTCAGACAGTACGGAAAATCATAATCGGAAGTAAATTATGTAATACAAAAATAAAACAACTGTAAACACTGCGGGACTCTGTCTGTTCCTTTCGTAGTAAAAAGCATAACAATGCATATTCCACAGTATTCTTTTCTTTCCAAATGTCACCTGTAAGTAGCATTGCCCAAATATATAGCTTAAAGTGGTCAGCAGGTAAGATAATTACAACGAACAGACTGATGTATAAGACCGTCTGTTTCCCTGGTTTCATAGAGTTGAAACGTTCCTGCTGGCACTGCGCCAAACGTCACGGGACGCCGCTTGCGGTTTTAGTACATAGATACACGTACTTAGGTTCTGTACTGTTTTCTCTTCTGTAACGCACAGAAAAAGAACTTAATGCCTTTTACTATTTACCTATGATTGTTTTAAGTTTGCTAATTTCTTTTAGGGTCTAAATATCTGGTATTAAAGAAGTACATCACAGCCTGATGTAAAAATAAAGATATTTGGATGACTGAATAAATTCTAATTTAATACGATCTTTTATATGTTATTAATACGCTTCTGTTTTTTTTTAAAATCGACCTGCT
Source organism: Haplosyllis anthogorgicola (assembly GCA_038406195.1). NCBI lineage: Eukaryota > Metazoa > Annelida > Polychaeta > Phyllodocida > Syllidae > Haplosyllis > Haplosyllis anthogorgicola. The sequence continues at coordinate 17,496 of JBCAUI010131537.1, forward strand.
TCAGTAATAATGTCAAGAGACGCAAATGACCTATGGTTTTACAGACAATTACATCAAGTTCATACATTCCGTTTCAATATCCTGACAATAGTCTAGTTGCCATTTACAGATTTTGCAGTTAGGCAGACAACATATTACGTTTCATGGCGACTTTTTCTATTGAAAATCTATTCCTTCGTCCAAAAACATTTTAAGGTCATGATGCCTTTCGGATTAAGATTAATAATTGGATGTTGAATTGTCTACAGGTTTTATACCTGCGTGCTCATGTAAGGTATGCTAAATCGTGTTCGAATGAAAGATATTTACCCAGTGACCTCGTAAAAATAATAACTTTTGTTCAGCAAACTGTGTATTTGGACAAAGAAAGTTCATTTTCTGTGAACAATTTCTAACGTATAATGAAAGTAAATAATAAACACCAATGGTACATTATGAAGCTGACTGCCACGCAAACCAAAACATAATTGTTTCCCCTCACTCTCTTTTCCATCCCCTTTAAACCGAAACTACAGTGTGAGCGTGTCAGTTTGTGTTAATAAGGTTCCTCTCGGACGTATTGTCTGTATTTCTAGGTGAATTCATGTCAACCCGATAGATGTATTACTTGCGTGAAGTAAGTACTTTTCAACAGTATCTCACTGTCCTCATCAGCTTCAATGGATGATTTAGACCAAAGGATATGTGATTTATATAAGCAGACAAGTGACACATGCCAACATGATGATTAAAGCTCCTGTGAGCTGTGAAGCCGATTGTTCACACCTTTCACTCAACTGAGTGAAAGTGACACTTGTC
>JBCAUI010131648.1:0-18292 GCA_038406195.1 Haplosyllis anthogorgicola
GAGAAATATCCATACTACCATCCTGTGATGTTTAGACGCACAAAATAATAATATTTACATCAATTATAGGCCATTTTCCATGCGTTTTGTCCCGAAACAGGAGCCGTCCCGAAACTGGGGGATCTCTAGTTATTTTGTGTAGCTCCTAGACACAGATGAGGTTCCATGCATAACTTTTCTGATTAAGGGTGACAAATCAAATTGGGCCTATAATTTCTGAATGATAAAAGAAATTTTAAACATTTCTTAAAATCATCAGCTTTTGGCGGCCTTTGGCTGTAAAGTAATGTTTTTAAATCTTAAACCTTTTTGAAAATCGTAGACTTTTTGGGAGAATAACTTTACATGCTCGTCACGACGTGGTATATTATACAAAAATCAATTCAGTTTAAACTATAATGATAAAAATCTTCGATATCAAAATTTATTATATTACATCGTAGGCAATCGTTTATTTTTGTTTGTCACCAAAACTGAAATAGTTGAACTAAAAAGAATCTTGTCAAACCCCACTGACAGCCCTATTGTTTGGCCATTACATTGTTGTGTATGACACGTACCAAATACCCCAGACAGCATACCTGAGCTGTCAAGTGTGGTTTCACTAGTTATTGGTAGATCTGACCTCTGATTGGCTGATGGGTAGACAGGGCGCCAATATTCAACTGTTGTGAAGTGACAGTCAAAGCATCAGTCAGCTGAGAGCAGGCACACAACACACAGTATGCTCAGGTAACCTAACGTGTACTACTTGTGGCTGTCATACATGTACGTCTTACTACTTTGTACACATGGAAGACAATTCAGGATTTTAGTGCATTTCTGGATTTAATCTGAAGATAGAGATCGTTTAAAGATATTTCTCAAGGTAAGTTATGACATTTGAATTTATTGTATTGTTAGTTTCTTCTGCGGGTGAAAATTTGCAGGTAAAGAACCTGATCGATTTTCAGTGCAGAAGTTCATGGTTTTTGTTGACAACAATGCATCGAGTGTGCAGCATCAGTGAAAACATGCATGACAATAACACATTCACTGGGGGGTGTCCTGTAAGCTTGTATTATGTCTGCCTTGCCAATTATGTCCTCAAGTTACGCATATTGGAGCAGAGATGTTGAGTGCGTCCAAGAATGTTTTAATTAAATTCAGACCAATTTAAAAAGTCTCATTTTGTGGCCTAAAAATGTAATACCCTAATTCTACACACATCCAAATCTGTCAAAATGGGAAATGAACGATTTAGTACTGCTAATTACACAGCATAGTACAATGGTAATGGTAGACAAAACATACAATCGCGTGTCACATAAATTGTTCTTATCATTGAATTGCAATAAAATTCGTATCTTCGTTTTGAGATAAGATAGTTAGGCCTCTCATGTCGGGGAAAGTTTGCAGAAACTGAAAGCATGATACTATTTGCAGCAAATAACCGAAAAATTTACTGGACCAATGTATTGTGAAACCTTTGCTTTCAGTAGGCCTACAGTAACGTTTTGGTAATCACCGTTTAATTAGAGAGTATTGATCTGTTGTTATCTGAACAATGGTTTCACAGGTGAATTTGTACCCCAACAACACTGGTGGTCCACCAAATAAAGGTTATTTGGTGCGAAATCCCTCCCCCCCCCCCTAACAGAAGTCTTGCCATCTTTGATGAACTTTTGTGTATTTATTTTCAGTCTTGATGTTTGACATGCTAAATATGTACCATTGAATTCTTTCTTGTAGACAGATAAGCTGACAGGATGGCAAGCGCACGCATCCAGCAGCACCATGCACAACAAGCTCACCACCAGAGGGCCTCACCACAGAATAACAACTTGCCAGCAGTCGAATTGAACTCCAGTGTCATAGCAACCCTGGAGAGTGGCGACCCTGAACATTGCGTGACCTTGACCCATAACCCTTCAGTGCACGTGTACTATGCACTTAAATCTCGTATCGAGTCGAGCGCCACCTCGTGGCTGCAACAGTTCTTGGAACTGGATGGACTTGGATCTTTGATCAACACTCTGGAACAGTTGAGTCGCACTTCCGGAAATGAAGGTTCATTCAGTGGCGCCATACTGCAGTTGGACTGTTTATCCTGCGTGAAAGCAATACTCAACACAAACACTGGGATGACGTACTTCCTCCAACACCAGAACTACACTAGGAAACTAGTTATGGGTGAGTACAGCATTTAGTACAGTTATTTGAGTGCAGTGGCGGATCCAGGATTTCCCGTAGGAGAGCGCGCCCCATTAAAATTCCGTCAAAAATTGGTAAAATATGAGCAAAAATCCTATGAAAATAAAGTGAGTTCGAGCTAGGGGAGGGCACGCACCTTTACCTTTTCCATCCCTGGATCCGCCAATGGAGTGCATGTTTCCAAGTTAAACTTTAATCAGTCTTGGTACAGACTCCTGTATATGGATGTATGTATATGCATGTGTGCAGGTGCAGATCCCATTTTTGAAATTGATTTCCACCCAATACTTCTTGATTAAAATATGGGGAATGCTGCACTTTACTTAAAACAAACTAAAAGGGCCAGTGGAAATTTATTTTATGATGCAACTGGTCTGAATGTACATCTCTATAAAAGCACTGTACATTTGTATTTTATAATATTTAAATTTTTACACTTTTAAAATTCTTCATTTATATTTTTCTTTCCTCACAAATGTACTATCACTCATTGCAAACAAATCGCAATACGACGGTTACACTTTAAACGCGTTTTTATTTCACTTTGTTGTTACCAGGATTTTTTTCCGTGTACGCTTCATCACTTTTTATTCTTGTTTATAATTTATCTTCCTACAGCTTTTTGTGTGTCTAGTCTACATGCTACTCAAATGACGGTGCATGTCAACGGCCAAATGAATTGAATTCACTTGCAAAAGCCCTGTGTGGCCCACCATATACAATAATTAGTCATTAAACTTAATTCAAGTCCTTTTTCATATTGTACACACAATGTCAGGTATGGCCATAATATAAATTCAAAAGCATTCCACGCAATTTAAGACATTATTTGTGCATGTTCTAAATTGAACTTATGTAATGATGATGAGTCACTCAATGCGAGTGCAACATACTTACTGGTACATAAAAAGTAAAAATCGCCATATGTGGCAATTTCCTAACTGCCATTTAAACACAAGTAAAATGAATTTAAACTTGTCTTCACAACACTTTAATTCTTCCAACTGCTTAATTCCTTTCTCTCTGTAGTTGTCATTGGTAGCAATTTTACAATAGATCTTTATTGCAAAGTAAGTTTAATTTACTGACAAATTTTTACATTTGAAATTTTTCAAATTTTTAACTGATACTTTCGAGTCAGTGCTTTTCCATTTATCAATTTCTGCACGCAAAATCCGTGTGACAGTGTGACCTGAACAAAAGAAATTTTCTCACCGTTTTCGCTTACAAAGCCCGTCGCACGCTTTCCTGTTTACTCCCACTTACAACTTTTTACGGATATTTGATCCTTAGAAAACTAAGCAAAGGTCGCAACAGGTAGTGGTGAGATTTACCGAAGCTTCGAAGGATACAACTTTTATGCCTACAGGCAGTTGGTTGTCCAGGCCTTTAGTAACCTCTATTTTAAGTCAAAAAGAAATGTACATAATCATGGTAAAACAACGGTAAAGCTCATTGCCAAAAGATATAGGCATGTTGATTTCGTATTCTTACACTTTTTGAAACATTTGAAATAGCAAACGGGGAAGTTACCTTAAAATAAGTGAAGATATGGTTCTCAATTTATCAGTACATACTCGAATACCAATAGTGAGTAAAAGTAAGACCTGCCATTTACAACCGCTCTCCACTCTTCAGTTACCTTTATGTATGGTATTAGATAACAGGTGATCTTAAATCGCAGGTTTATTATGAAAAAGAATGTAGGTTTGGTTCGGAAACATTTGGCATAAATGACAGGTGACTTAAATCACAGGGGCTCTTGCAAGACAGGGTTTTCTGACAAGTACATAAATGACAAGTGACTCAAATTAAAGGGGTTTAAGTCTCACAGGGCATAGTTCTATTCGCGAAGTATTCGATAACCGTTCTGATCACTAACCGTTACAAACTAACCACCAGCAGAGTCAGAACGTGATTCACATGTCAAGATGATCTCTGTACTACTAACCGTGTCGTCTAAAACCGATTCCACCTGCTACCCGTTCACTGCTCATTGTCCTTATTCTCAGGTATTTTATTATTAAGACGACAAAGAATGTGGTACACAATCTAAGGTTTGCCCAGTTTGAATTTTTAGGCCGTTTCACTTGTAATAGTTGACACAGTGCTGTGTTTTGTCTGAGGCTAAAAACTCTTGGAAATGTTTTAAAAATAATGTACAGAAACTTCATGTATAGCTGGTATTCTTACAAATAGAACAATAGAGTTTATTAGGTCAGAAAATGAGTGTTAAAATTACGGAAATATGGTGTTGCAGTATGGGTTGACAGTAGTTGGATAGATAAGAAGCCCTTTATTCACTACTCTGTGGCACAAACTTGTAGTAAAAACGTTGAGCAGTTGACAGAATGAATACGGTAGCAGCAGAGCGTAAGTGTTTACAGTTGACAACTGTCGCATACAGTACTTGTTGTTGTACCGGCGGCAGCTGAGATTCAAATTCAAACTCGCTTCACTCAGCAACCTTCACTTGGATCTTTTGTTTATTATGATTCATAATTTCTTCCTCAGAAATGTAACATTCCTCACCCGCATCCTGCGGATTTCTTATTTGAAAAATACGAACGATCTCAGTGAAATGTCAAGGCCTTCGTTTTGGACTTCTACGTACCCTATTCAGGCTATTGAGTTCACAGACATAAGGTTAATACAGTGATATACCCGTCCCCCAGGGCCCAACTGTTTAAAACACAGTAGAACCTGCTTTAACACGCCACTGCTTTGTGCAGCAACCTGACATTTATGGCCAATATGGAGGGTTTTTTATATTTTCTTGTATATTTTCTGTCATTTATAGCATTGGCGGATCTAGGGGGCGCGGGAGGCGCGTGCCCCCCCCCCTACGGCCCAAAATTTCTTCATTTTCATGCAGTTTTGGGGATTTTTGCACAAAAATTGGGTAAAAATTGGGGCGTCCCAAGGTTGGCGCCCCCTACAAGAAATCCTGGATCCGCCACTGTATAGCCAATTTATATTATGAGTTTGGATGGCCCCTCAAAGGTTCTATTGTATTTGATAAATGCTAAGTCTCTTCGGCATTACAAGTTTGGTGAATCAAGTAAAAGTTTATAAGAATTTTTTTCAAAATTGAATCAGCAGTGCACCAGTGACAGTGGTACAGTTAGCGGAGATGACAGGTTGTGTGACATTATTAGCTTAATCTCTAAAGCAAAATAAAAAACAGGAGATTACAGGGGCACATAAGGATATTTTCTAAACGATTATTTTCGTTATATTTCACTGACGAATTTTTCAAATTTTGGCGATAAGAAACTTAACAATTTCCTATGGTAGCTGAGTTCGTTAGTTAATTTCAATTCTCTGATGTCAAGGTGTGAGAGGACATGTAAAACGTCTAAAAAGACAAGATTTTATAGTACTGTGCAAACTCTAAATATGATGCACGGGTATGTCCTTGTGTATTTAAATGTTACCAACAGGTGAACTCAAATTAAAGTGAATTAGGAGCCGTTACGAACAATTTGCACGCAAATAAATATAAATATAAACCATTAGTAACACGCAAACTGTTTATTTCCTTATATTGCAACGTTTTTGGTAGTAATGTCCTTCAATGTAAAGTCTCCTTTACTGGTCCTTAATACCCCCAAGGATGACAATTTCTTTATAAAGTACTACAGCTAAGGGGGTAACTAACATATTTAAGTGACATGTAGAACTAAGAAAGTTGATTGAAGATAAAGATAACAATGTAAAATGTAATGTGTTCTCTACAATTAACACAAGCATCCTAAGGATAATTGTGTGTCTATTAATTATAATTATTTTAACTCTACAGTTGGAATATGTCATTTTAAGGCCACGCCTAGTGAGATGAGAATATGTTTTACTTACAATTTTAAGGCCTAATTGTACCATCAACATATTTTTGAATTCGATGCGAATTTTCTTATCAACATGAAAATTGTAACTTAAGTCGCGAGAAGCTTTCAGAGATATTAATTGTATTGAGTGAAATTACTTCAGTCATTGATGGGAATTTTTTGTCCTCAAATTTTGAATGTCAAGTTTAACAATTATATTTAGCAGCCTTAGAAAATTCGAAGCTAATTTTAAAAATTCCCACACCTTTTGTGGACAAGATATTTTATTGATATTTGACATCTAAAGAGAGAGTGAATTCGGGCTCTTAAAAGTCTGATTTAATGATGAAAATGATATGACCGCTGCAAATGACCATCACTTAAGTTTAATTTAAATTCACTTTAAGAGAGTTGTACATTAGAACCTAGTGGTCAAACATAAATTAGAGGTAACAATAATAGTCTGATAACAGGCAAAATACAGGGTAATAGCATTAAAGGCATTTCAAAGTCTATATATGGGCATAAGGTTACATAGGGTTACCTTAAGGGGTAAAGTAATCTGTGATGAAAGTGATTGCTCGTCCAATGGTTCGATCTATCATCAAACATTGGTACGACAATAACACACTTGATATGAGGGTTATTATGGCACATAAGGTACACAAAGTACGGAGATAATAACACATTTACAGAGAGGTCAGTCTAACGGTTATGGCCGAGTCTGTTTGTGCCTTATATAAATCTGCGTCATCTTATCGTGCAGTGAGAATACATGGTATTTGCAAATGAAAACGGTGACAACTGAGTCAGATAAATTAGAGGATGGAATAATTGGGTAATACATGTAATTCGTAAGGTCTATTTGCAGCTGACTAATGTTATGCAATTAACTAAGAGACTTTCAGTGTACAGTAGACCTTACTTTGGCTGACCACCCAATTTTGGGAAGAAAAGTGGTTGTCAATTAGGGAGTGGTCTTGCAGAGGAGGATTCTTTTCTGTGTAATTTAAGGTGTTACATCTAAAGTCTGATGGTCGTGCAAAGAGGTGTTGGTCGCCCAAAGGAAGCTCCACTGTATTCAGTCATGTCTGTTTTTGTTTGCCTGTCTGCTCAGGCTCTGTCTATATCCAAGAATGGAAGTAGTAATGTCAGTGAATACCTTAAGACTAGCCCGTTAGCCCATGGCTAACTGATTTGTCATTGGGCTAGCTGATTTCTTTTTCACTAGCCCGGATTGGCCAGTGCTACTAGTGCTGGGCGACTAACATAAACTCAGTGAAATAATAATTAACATTTTTTAATTTGTATTTATACCCTGAATCATTAACAAAAAATTAACCTGAAACTTTACTGAAAGATTTTCATTTACAAAATTATTATTTCACTTTCAGTAAAGTTTCAGGTTAATTTTTTGTTAATGATTCAGGGTATAAATACAAATTAAAAAATGTTAATTTGACTAGTGCACTGTATGACATTTGTTCCAGGCTAGCACAATTCTATCCAGTCTAGTCAATTTTTAAGTCACTAGCCTGGATGGGCTAGTGGCTTCGGATTCTTAAGGGAAACACTGAGTGTGTTTAGGTATTTTCTGTTCTGTCCGTAACATGTTTACAAACATGTACCTAGTTAATATTATATCCATCTCACATTCAGAAACCCCCATCCCTTTGGCGACCACTTTGATTACCAAAATTATTTCCGAATAAAATAAAACCTAACTTTTTAGCAATTTTCTATATTTCACCGCACTCTTGCCCCCCCCCCCCTAGAAATACCCCCAACACGATGCACTTAACACTCGTAAACTCCGTAACCACTGACACCATCATGTTCTTCCACCTTCACATTCACAAAAAGTGTAAATAAATAATTCGCTTTCCGCTGTGAAGTTACGTTTAAACACGGACAAGTCACTTAACCTTAATGTAACAGTCACGCAATTGGCCATATGTCGACGGGTGGACCTCGTGCCCCCTGTACATTACATAACCTATCTAAGTGAAGCGGTTTAAGTTATTAACTTTATCTTCACCATCTATTGCATTATACATCCACCGTGTGTGCACCTGTGGTTATTGAATGCAGGTAGTTTGGTGTAGCAGAAAGGGACAGTTGGTATGAATATCCAAATTACAGAACACAGTGTAACCTGTCTTGGGCGGTACCCAACTTTGTTACGACTAGAATTCCGTAAAAGGGAGGAAATGCCGTTCAAGACAGGTAAAATAAATGTGACTTGAAGATTCATGTAATTGTTAAAGAAAAACTGTCGTAAAAATAAAAAAGTAGCCCAAAGACAGATGCCGCTTAAGACTGGTTCTCATGTAGCCTGTTTGATAAGAAAGCTGTGTTTAATCTAGTTATTTCTCTTCAACCTGTTATATAAAATATACTGCATTTGGTCTGTCTCAAGACATTCTATTTTCATTTGTTAGTTTTTGTGGTCAAATTCGTTTTGAAAAAAAAAATGCACCCACATAATGAAATGGACAGAAGTTTGGCAGCACGGTTGTGTTTATTATGTGATTTATTGTTGTACAGTCGGACCCCTCTTGGAAGGACACTTGGAATATCTGGCTTAAATGTCCGCCAATGGGGTGGTGTCCTTTGAAGAGGGGTCTTGTGTCTGGGGCTGGCTTTGTACACAAAAATCTGGATCAAATGTTGAGGCACAAAATGTGTGTAACATGAAAAATTAGGTTTGAAACAAAGAAATAATTTAAATAATTAAAAAAAACAAAAACAACTTTATTACAAAGAAGGCTTGTATTTGTTTAAATTGATCATTTTGGGTTTGTAATAGTTGGTGATGATGCCTTTTGACATTACATTAATGGTCAAAAATTTCAATATTTAGGGGTCTTTGTCCGTCTATTGTCTAAAATTAGGTGTCCAGGGACCGTGCTTGGCATGGTGTCCGTGAATTACATTAGTTTTAATTAAATTTCGAGGCAAAATGTCCGAGGATGGCATGGTGTCCTTGCAAGCCGGGGTCCGTCCAAGTCGAGGGGTTCGACTCTAGTAGAAACTCAGATATTTTAAGTTGACTGAGATAAGATCGGACCAGATGTGCGTTAGATACCTTGCGACTGTATGACATCGTTTCCCGTATAAGGCCACATTCCATGCGAGGCTGTGTACTGTTACCATTCAAGTCGGTTAGGCTTTCTTGAGTAGCCGCCAATTGTGATTGCCATAAATAGTTCTGGAGAACCTTTTTTAATTCATTGGATGACATTGCACTGGCAGGATTTCAGAGTGCGGCGATTGTGAAAAAATAAAATAAAATAAAAGTGCGACGAGAAATGTAGTCCAAATAATTGAGTAAAAACATCAGGTATAATGATCTGGTAATTAATCTCATTACTGACTGTTTTGCAAGATTGTCAAATGACAAGAGAGGAAAAAAAAATAACAAAAACAGTTAATTTTAGAAGTATCTTTGAATTGAGCAATGGAGGCATCCATGAAATTTAAAGTTTCAGATGTCTAGTTTGGTACAAATTCAAAAGCGTCCCTTTAGCCTTTTGTCTTTAAATTACTACTAGTTTATGGCTCAAGGCCATAATTTTAACAAGACGCATTTCAAAGATGACAGAGATAAACAGTCTTTACACGTTTTGCTTTTGGCATTAAAGATACTGATACGTTCCTTGTGTTTAAGGTAATGTGTAATTTCGAGGAACCCAAATATTTATCCACCTAAATGCGAATATAATTTATTTTCATTCGGTAGCATTTGTGATGGGTTCGTATTTTGTAACCAGTGGGGAAATAAACAGTTTCTTAACGAAATCCCTTAAATCATCAAGCCTATTGAGATTTTCCTGTTGCAAATGGCATGTGAAGGAATTCACGGGCTGCTGCGTGTTTTGATGCCGAAGATTACAGTGCGTTTAGACGGCAATCACAATGGCACGCGCCTCCGTTGTAAAACCCACGAGATGGAAGGGGTCGCGACCTGCCTTAACGGTTCCCGAGAAAAGTGATTCCAAACTCACAAATCTGCGCCGAAGGGGTCGAGAACATTTATAAATAGGAAAAAAGGGACCCCCTACAGGTTCTCAATCATGTGATATTTCTATAAACTGGACATGTATTCACCTAATATGGGTATTATTTAGTGACGTTGTAGGGTGTAATAGGGTGTAACGTGATACTTTAACTGACCAGCGTGGGGCTTGTTCCCGACATTGATGTTTTGAGATTCGTGCATAGAATTCATTAAGTAATAAGCGATAAAATTGGAATTTTAAAACGGTAAATATAAAACACAGTAGCAGAAACTAATAGTCCAATACAGGGGTATCAGTGGCCTAAAAATGTTTGCGCGTAGTTCTGTCAAATTAAAAAAAAATAAAATCGTGGAACATGTACATTGGTGCACCATCCTCAGATTCTGAGATGGTCAACAGAACACAGAATTAATATTTTTATATAAAAACAGACTTTGCCTTTTTCGCACTCGTGAGAGCAAAATAACCTATTGTGTAACATATTTCTGCAAATGGAATGCATGCCTGCGTGCGGCATCTCGTAAAGTATTCGAATTCCGCGACACGGAGTAACACATTATCATGAATTACACAAAAGATCCTGGATTTTCTTGGATAAAAAAGACACGGGAATTAAAACCTAATCTTTAGATATCAAAACCAAAGAAATAAGAATTTATAATTTTACAATGGATGCCATGGTAACAGGTGGGGGCACCTTATTGCACAGGGTATAATTGGGGGTCATTTAACAGGCCAGCTGTGGGGAGGGGTACTTTAGGGTATTGTAAGACGTCAATGGAACCTGTCCAAATATGAAAGATTAATCTCCTTGAGGGGTTTGGGTCGTGTCACGAGCAGTTTTACCCCCAGTGCGACAGGTAGATTTACGCATTATTTATGTTACATTACAGCTGGGACCAAGTTTTGTAACAATCCTTAACAAAAATAAAAATAACAAAAAACGACATGTATTAATTTGCACATCTTGTCTTCCACTCCTTTGTTAATTTAAATTTTAAAAGATGTGACATTCACCATTTGTTTAAATATAGACTCCCAGCTGGTCTGTTTCCAGATAATTTCATCTATTGTTGTTTTTATACCATAAATTTTTAAGTTGTACGCTCAATCTGAGAATTCATGGCATGTTCGTGCAATGTCTGCTGCCTTAGCAAGGCAACGAGGTTTTGGAGTCCATCAGGCTATTTTAGCAGAATTAAAATTTTGATTGGTTCAATAGAGATTTTTCTTAATTGGCTTAAATTAACCCAAACCATTACGTTTCGGTAAACTGAAAATGGTTTTAAGAGCAAAATCAGTCTAAAGTCAGACAATTTGCATATCTGGAAAGTTGGACAAAATTGGTAAATTGTGTAGATTTGGAGGCGAGTGGACAAAGAAATACTAGACTGATTTGAAACGTAAGCTGAAGAATCAGTAATATAATTTATTTACTAGATTCGTTTTTCTTTTGTGTTAAGGATAATCGTTGGGGAATATAAGTTCAATAACGACAATAATGGAATGGAAAATCCATTTAATGTTTACATAAAATTTGAAATTCAAATGGCATTTGAATCCGTAAATGGTGTATTGTTATGTACTGAGCGCATGACTGTACCAAGACGTTAAACTCGCCCATAATGATTTTATAGCCCCTCACTTTATCTCACATGTGCTATTCCTTTGAGTATTGAGCGATCAGACAACCCTTAAAATTGCCCTTCAGCATCAATTACAACATTAAATGCTATTATACTTAGTGTTTATAGTAAGGAATTGCTCTTTTATACCTCAGCGGCAGTTGTACATCAGATAAAGGTTGCACACACACGCACTCTACGCATATTTACAAAAGAAATAAGCTCGACCATTATATGTTAAGGAAATAAAATTTTATCTGAAAAGGAATAGATTTTAACGTTTTAACGTAGAGAGAGTCTATGACGTTTTCATACTTATCAATCTTGTTGCCCCCATGAAGCGAAAACGGACAAAATTTCAATGTCAGCCGTCAATTGCTCATTTGCGTCAGTCACACAGTAAAGGTTTTAACTAGAAAATTCATACATTATGGCCATCTTCTTGACGGACACTTTTTGAAAATTGTCCATCATTTTGAAGTTTTGTCCCTTTTGACGAACGTTAAGGTCGAGGCCTGATGTTGAGTTAGCTCTGTGTATTTCGGTTATATCTTACGATATACAGAAAAGGCAGTTTCTTTAACATGGCAAAAGTATTGGATACAGTGGTCATCACAAAACTGTAAATGTAACAATGACACAAATGACCCGAACAGTTAGAAGATTTAGTGGTCCTAGACATACAAAACAAAAACTAGCACCAACTCGAACCTGTGGAGGTTGCAACAGTATTTAAACCCAACAACAAAGCAGAACATTAACCTTTCAAGTTGCACCCGCAAAATTATTCCAAACATGCAACAATCTCAAGAGCATGCATGCATGTCTGTTGATTTTAGAGGCCATAAAATTACCAAAGGAAAGAAGGGTTCAAAATACAATGGGAGGTGTTCAAATCAGACAATTTGCCCAGGTAAAGTCCTTACCCTCCTGTACCCCACTACCATCTCCAAGATGTCCCTTGAAAACTCAATTGTAAAAAGGTCGTAATTGATATGTACTTATTCTTTTGTGAAACGAAGTGTAGGGGAATGTAAGTTTAAATGAACAAAAGAAATCTGAAGATGCTTACAGACACTGAGATAAGAAAATTGAGTTCACTCATTGTGATTTCTGAATCCGGGTAAGGATGGCAGGTGTACAAGGGTACAGGTGTACGGACTGAACATAGAACCGAAAAACAAGTGAATTCGTCCAAGTCAAAATGCCAAAAATACACTTAATCAAAATGCACTTAACCTTAAGCGGACATTGTCTCTTTGTATCCGTTTCAAGTGAGGATAGTTCCCATGGTTCGGTAGTGATAGTTGTAGGGTACTACAGTTGGTATTGCATGGTTGTTGGGTACCTGTCCGTAATTTCAAATTAGCTCTCAAAACAACTTGTAACAGTTCAAGTCTCGTCTTTCCCGAGGCTGAGGATATAAGCGTTATTAGGCATGGAGGTGTTTTGTTATTTGCTCTTTACACACTATGATTTATAAAGTTTAAAAAGGATGCCCAAGTATAAGGTGTTCCACACTTTTAATCACCAAAAAGGTATCCTTCCTGTGGCAGCATGTGGCGGCGAGAAATGGCAACAAATCTTAAATTAGTCAGCAATACCATTAAATAAGCAGAAAAACTGCCGTTAAAGTAGCTTCCAAATTTTTTATAAGAGAATGGAATCAGAAAGATAAGCCAGACTTTTATTTGGTTATCTTCAGATATGTTTTTGGCAATATGCGTGCCGTTGCACTATTTAATAGTTTTTACCACTTTTTGTAAAGGTATTCCATTCTGGCCAGACACAACCATCAAAGGACTCCTTATTTAAATCTGGAAAATATTCGGCAAAACATATGGTCTATTTTATCACGATGGTAATGCACCTGCATGTGTGTACATTCCGAGAGCGTTGAATGGGATGACAATTCACTCGTCTGTGCTCATGTCGCCTTATCTCTGTCATATTTAAAAGAGAACGTTACAAAATGAAAATGGGTACAATGCCAGGCAGAGTACACGTTCCGTTCATTGTCTCTTCAGAAGAAAATGTCAAAGTATTTTGAGAGATAATTACTTTATGGGCAGGTCTTATCACTCATTTGATACTTTTTGAATTATTTTGAGTAACGAAGCAGGCTTCGAAACTACATCCAACACCCCACATTTATCTAGTAATAATCCCGTTTGTCATATAAAACGTCCAACACAATGTCTGATGAAGTTTTGGCTTAAAATTTGACAAATAGCAGCATTTTTGTACTTGTTCAGATAAGTTGAACTTTTATCCGACATGATGTCGGATAAAATTTGAAAGTCGTTTTGAAGCCTGACAAAGTGCCCAAGAGCTATTTAAAAGATACGGCTAGAAATTTTAAATGCGTTACTCTCGAATAGAATTGTTAATTTTCTTCATTGCAAATAAGGAGACAGTTTATGGGAAAACGACAGGAGACTAAAGAGGCGAAAATTAATGTGACAAAAACTAACTGAATAGATAAAGAATGTCTCTTCATCTAAAGAACCACAGTTAAGAAATAGAATAGGTCAATCAATGTATAAAATTCTGTAGCAAAATGGATCATTGAAAGGAACCATAGTACAAAGGTACGGGGGGATAATGAGCACGTGGAAAATTTTCTTGATAGAAAAAGCTTTTGACCACGGAATAAAAGAGATACTGATTGGGTCTCTCAGAGAAGGGCTATTTATCACCTCAGACTCCGATTACAGTGATTTCGAATCAATTGACACTGACCAATGGCCACCTTGGTCACATCCAAGGCCAAAAGATACTTTCTCCCTTCATGTTAATTGACGGGTAAAATATTTAAAGTCCACATGGCGGTTCTCGTCCTGTGATTGATTAGAGAGGTTTACATGCTGTATGTTACTATTCAATGGTACTGTGAATGTGGGTTTGGTTTTCTTTATTTGGTAAAAGCACTGTACACGTGTATTGTATAATGATAGAGTAGTATCGTTCAAATAGCTAATTTGCTTAGAAACAGGGAACCAGGGGTGTAATCAGTAAAATAAAGTGTTAAAATCCCAGCTAACTTTCTTTTTGACGTGTTCAATCTGATAAGGAATCTTTCAAAGGGATTTCCGTGATTGGAAATCCGGTTAAATTAAAGGTTCAATAAAGATTGCAGAAATATTTGACAGTTTACAAAGTTGAATGTGTAATAGTAATGTTAATCAGATGTGTTTTTAAGGCTTTGTTTGATTATCCCACGTCCCGAATGTTTCCGAGGAATACAAAATGAGAACATCATAGTATAATGAATATTCGATACCATTTTATGATGTGATGTGAACTCTGAGTTCAGTGTTGCAAGGAGGAAGCACAATTTACTGAGATAAGACATACATACGTATTCACCTTCTTTCGTTTGTGTCTTGAAAGTTTAGATACTAGCGCAAGCCATACTTGATGACTAGAATCCTGTTTTCAGTAATAAACAGACTACGTTATGTCCTTTTAAATTCAGACTCTTTATTTCGAGTTTATTATCGAATCAGTGCATTTGATAAAGAAGTAAACCAGGATGAGGGGATTTTAGAATCTTTAAAAACGTTGCACATTTGATTTTGTACATTTTAAAAACATGTCAAGTCGTTCCACAATTCAGACAAAATCTGGTTAATCCACAAGATTTAAAGTTGAAATTTACGAAGTACGCTTGTAACGGAATTCCTTTTAAAATTACGGTGCACACTTTTTAAGTGCCGACTGCTAAACGTATTGTATTTTAAAGATACATTGTATTTCTAGTCTCAATTTTCATTTTAGGCTCAAGGGCAAAGAAACATGAAAAGTACGAACATTTTTATTTTCTAAAGGTAGTGAGCTCTTAACAGAAGTTTAAACTATCCCTATTGTTGTGCTCGGCCTTAAGATCAATTTCGGTGCTATTAAGTTGCTTTAACTGTTGCCAATGTCGGCTTACTCATTTGAAAGAATGCGGCAGAAATAAAGAGGGAAGAACATTTTTGTAAATATTGAATATAGAGAAAGAGCATCCCCTTTTTGATGGGCATACAACACAGATACAATTAAAACTTCAAAAAATTTTCAATGAAGTGTCAATGCTCAAAAACGAGATTAAGTTTTTTAATAAAAGGAGAGACAGGCAGGATGCAACCGTATTGTACGCATTGATATCAAAGTTTATCTCCAAGTTGATGTAAAGATGAATTCATTTATATAATGTGAGACACTTAACCTGTGACTTGGTATGAAGGCAAGAGTGGTCCTCTTTCATATGTCGAACAATAAAAACAAGTATATTCAATGGAGAGGGGAAAACGTTCAAATAGTAACTATCAGAAATGTGTCCGTTTATGATTTGCAACAGTAATTTGATACTTGATTAATGGTTAAAAAGTGGCGGTTACAATGAGAAAAAAGTGAGATGTGATTAGTCTTTTATCAAGTATATGATAAACTTTCATTGAAGCTAAAATTAAATTTTAATGATAAATTGGTTTTGATGGTGTCAATTGTATCACTTTGAAATCAGCAATGTAACCAGTTCGCCAAAATCCACTTTTCTCCAACGGGGATTATGCTGGTAATTTTCCATTTAAACGTTCGTTTGAAAATATTCAGTGTAAAAAGTCCAGGTAAATGTTGTACAGCAGAATCTAGACCAGGCACTTGTCGTTACCTGATGCACCTGCAGTTGTTAAATTCAAATCTTGGAACCTTGTTAATGCCATGCAGAAGAAAGCACCCAAATTCGGAAACGGGCCATTTTACCACAAAGTTCGATCTGGGGTATCAAGAGATCCATTCAATAGGGCACGGTCCTGTAATGGAACCGTGCATTCACTCACTTGCCATATGTGAGTATGTTTTATTGCGGAATGACTATTGTTCATTTGAACATCTATAAACGGTAAAGCGTCTGGAAGTTGACAGGTGCAGCAAGGTCCAGTGGTATATTGGTCCCAGACATGCGAAAATGCAGTTTGGTGGTCATTTCTAGGGGTTGCAACTGTAGTCTCTTTTTCATTAGGAAGTTTAATCGTAAAAATCTGATAACTGCAAGTGCCCATATGTCGGACTTGGTTGTAAGTTTAAACGGATTTTTCAACATATCTCTAGGATTTATTTTGTAAGTGTCTTATTGAAACGGTTATACCTATTGAGGGATATATTAAAATCAGTCATTTGTAGCCACTCTATGGAGCCATTATTTATGGTCCTGGAATAAAAAATGGACAAAGTTTGGGTCGTAAAAGACGGATTTTATTGTGAGAAAAAAAAATAGCCCAAAAATAAACACCAACGATCGCAAATCACAAAGGGTCATTTAACTGGACATGTAAACGTAACATTTAAAAATTCCAAATGAGGGTATTCCAAGAACATGACCAATTTTACTTGTTATCAGTAGCTGAAGTCGTCGTCATCATCACTGTCTCATTTGTTTTCTGCTGTTTCTTTTTTCTACTATTATATTCAACGGTTTTAACTATTTTGCGCCGTTGCTTCTAGAAATTTTTCCAGGATAAGTGAGGTCAGGCGTAACTAAGAGGCACGGGATGTCTTCCCGGAGAAAACACCAAAACATCCAGAAACTTAATACAAATTCAAATCACGTTCCTTCACCCGTGCCGCCCCTGTGTGTGAGGGGTGGGGTGGGGTGGAGGGAATAACCCTTACAGTGCTGAGATACCGTAATAATCCGCACCTCTGTATAATCCGCAGGGCTCAAAATTTATGAATTTTGTAAAATAAATATTGTTTAATATGCTCCTGTGTGTAATCCACACCTGTAACATCATTTATTTATTTGGAGGTGTAATGTAACTTCTCATTTTGAATTCCTGTTGTTATCATACCAATTCTAATAATATTCTAGTACAATGTCAAAAAAGGGGATTTTAATGTGAACACTGATCAATAATTTACTAGAAGTTTCAAATCGAAAGAATCTAAGCTATTCATACAAAAATTATCACATAATCCGCACCGGTGGATAATCTGCACCCACCCACAATTTACCCCTGAACAATAGATAATCTGCGGGATATCTGCCGCAAAATTACAGTATCTGCAGTAGAGAACATCTGCATTGGGCATACTGTCATGTGTACGTACACTCCCCGTTAATAAACTAAAGGGTAGTTAGCCCAATGCAAATTCTATTGTACATGGATACCTTCGGTGAGCGACCCTCTACCTCTAATGGAACACCTCTCTCTGACCAAACTAACCTGGGGTACATTAGTTATGGTTATAAAAAAGAGGTGGTCTTAAAACAGTGGTTTTAAAGAAGAAAATCCTTTTGTATTCGGTAGATTCAATACCTGGCTTCAAATAGGTGGTCACGTCTTGATAGTTGATACTGAATCAACCTTTCAGGGCCCATCATCCATTGCCTCTTAGGTGCAGGGAAATATTCAGCTTAATTTATTTAGCCCTGTTCCTATATGGAACATTTTCTTACCTACCAGAAGATTGATTTCAACCGTTGCTATGTACGGGTCGAAGAGTTGAAGCAAACTACACCGGTAAACATTCTTCATAAGTTACTTTTCAAAAAAAAACAAAAACGAGTTGATCAGAGATCAAGGCCCCTGCTCCGTATAAAGGTCACTACTCCGGAGTTTTATGTTTCTTTAAATGT
>JBCAUI010131759.1:0-18289 GCA_038406195.1 Haplosyllis anthogorgicola
TTGGTGCGGAAAAAAGGTATCGATATAAGCGGGATATCGATATAAGCGATATCGATATATCCGGGGAGGAGTGTAAAGTGTCCCAAATTACCATCCGTTCCTCTACGCAGATTCCATTTGAAGCAATTGAGTGAAATGGAAACAATGATGTATTTGTGAAATTGTAATTTTCAATTACCCACAATACTTTGCGCAGCAGACGATATTTCATAAAAATCCATCCTCACCCAGGGTAGCTGGAGAGATGAAATTTCATATCGCCACATAAAATCTTACCAATAGAGTGTCGGCGACATAACAATTTTGAAAATATGTATCTCGCGAATATCCAATAGAGTACTCCCAATGTTGTAGTTGTTAATAAACATAATTTTACCCCAATGGCAGTCCAGGTATCTGATTTACATGGGATTTGAGAAAAAAACGGAACCGCATATAGAGAACTGCAGGCCTGTAAACACCACCATTGCGTTAAATATCATTGCGAACAAATATCTGTGCATACATTATGAATCAAACCACCATATCTGAAATCTCAAAAATTACTGAGCAAAACTCATAAAAAAGGAATGTTTGATACATATGGGAAAGAGGCCTATGTAAAAAAAATAATCATGGATCGCAGTGCCGTTGTATTCGAATTTTGTACTTAATGCTTACATTTTTCGTTTAGGTCATGTTCTGGAACGAGCTTCAACCTGGATGAGCTGATGTTTAAGAGCCCAAGTATGGGTATGACTCCAAAGGTAAAGGTCAGCTGTTTAACTATATTTTATAGATTAGAAGAAATTACCAGGTAGCCAAATTAGGAAAAAATGATGTTGCTTGCATGTAATGTTAATTCAGCCTTACATGTATCTGTATTTTTTCTGCATAGACTGTGCTTTAGCACGGTACATGATGTGCACTGCAATCAACACGGGTGCATTGGAGCGTGGTACGTGTGCACTACAGTCGGCATTAGCCTTGTGAACCCTTAATTACTGTACGAGATATGAAGGTACATTTTACCTGCATTGAATGCATTTCCTGTGTGACCCATCTGCGTCGTAGAAGTTACATAAACATTACACAGTGTTGCTGATACTTTATTAAAATGAGGGACATTTTGTTTTTGAATCCAGACGTTCTCAAAATCAAAAGTAGAAGTGTTAACAGCTTTGTAAAAGCCACAGATTGTCAAAACAACATTCAATGTAAAATTTTTGGGGTTATCCGGGATTCTTACCTTCATTTCTAGAGGACATTTTTTATATCCTGAATCCCGCATGCCCGCACTGGCAACACTGATCATTACATAGGGTTTATTTGCAAAATGCCGACTGTAGACTCATTCATCTGCTCAAACAGTTCGTTATCACAACAAGTACAGTAAGACCTGTAATTTACGACAACATTTGGGACCTGTTTTTATAACAGGTGGTCTTAAAGCACGGGTTGATTTAAATGGCAATTAAAATTTTGGTTTTGTAATATCGGGTCACAAATGACAGATAGTCGTAAAACTCGGTGGTCGTAAATAACAGGTTTCAGTGTACCTCTATTCTAACGATCGTTTACAATGAGCGACCACGTTTTCTGCACAGAATAGGTGATTAGTTTACTCATTGTAACAGTGGTCGTGAACCGATACTGGAGTTTCGTTGATAGGGATGTCAACGAGCCTGCGAGTTAACTCGAAACTCCAGCTGACTTCTCAACTCGATCACAATTCGAGCAGCTCAAGGCTTGAAGTTACAAACTCAAATAAAGATACCGTATTTATCCGTTTTATGGCTTATGCCCCAAATTATGGCGCACCCCCTTTTTCAGCCTACTTCAGGAACATTTCCATCGTGACTCACATGCGTTCCATTAACATTGTCTCTTGAAAGTGAGCTTTTTTGTTCAATTATAAATGTTGAAAGATAAAAACTGCAAACATTGTAAAACACCAGTGGCTTTGCTGAAGGTATTCAAACATATTGACATGTCCGCCACTTCAAAAATTAATCCGAGTGTTTTTTTAAATAAGGCGCACCAAAAGAATTAACACTCCGCGCAGTGCGCCATAAAAAGGACAAATACGGTAGTTTATGATACATCAATAGTTCCGGTCATATCACTTTAACATTGTGGCCTCTTAATTACCAATTATCATCTGAAATTGTTATCGGTACAGTGACTTCTCAGGCATTTAGTTAATTAAGAAATAACCTTTGCAGCTGCTTCATTAGTACACATCACATAAACTTTCATCTATCATATTTATTTATAAAATAATTGTTCATCTTTTATGTTTATTTAGAAAAGAATTTACCAAAAAATCTCACCATTGTAAAGTCTTGATAGGCCTAATGGAGGATCTTTATTTGTGAAGATGAATTGTGTACTTGAATAGAAAATTCATCTTCGACAGTTACAGACATGAGTGTATATTTATGGATGTAATTAAACATTTTCTGATATTTTAACAACTCGTGCAAACTTGAAGCTCGAGCATAAAATATCTAGCCAACTTGAGCTGAAAGATACCTCGTTGACACCCCTACTCGTTGGCAGTGACCCTGAAAACAACTATTTGGGAAAAAATGAACTTCCTTTCATTTCGCAATTAAAATCGGAACCGATCTTTAATGTCCACAATACATTAACACGTTCAGATGAGATTGCAAGGACTTTTACCTAAATTATGACACTTAAGGTGGCAATTGGTTCTCTTAAAATAATACACGCACTTCTCACATTTGTTTTGTTTTATGAATCCCTAAAGCAAACGTTCCGTTTTGTTCTCAAATAATTTAATGGGATTAACTTTAAAACTCTAATGTATTGTATGTGCGTAAGAAATGTGTAATTGGTATGTATATAATATGAGCTAAGTGGGTTTAATAGGTTAAAGTGTACATAGAATGTGATTTGTTTATATATTTTAAAATTTCATGGCTGTCCCCCAGTTAAAAGTGAATAAGTTCATCTGGGAATTTTAATATTTGAATCCCATGTCTATTTGTTTAAAAAATGGAATACAATAAACTTTGAAACTTGCAAAGGAAAGTTTGGAACTTTATGTTACAATTGATTTTTGAAGCTCCGTGTAATTGAATAATTATCGTCTTGTAAGACTTTCGAAATTATAGTTTGTGAAAAACGCCCCACAGTATTAAAAAATGCCAATAACTAGAAATAGTCATATTTTTGGTGGCCTGTACGTAGTGCTTTAATTTCGAATCAACATTAAATGATAAAGAAAAAAGTTCAGACACAAATTTATCTTCGCAATTTCTGCCATAAAATCAGTGCTACGGACAAGCCAATACGTGGAGGCACATCAAACGAAGCTTGAAACACTTGTTTAGAAAAAGTCAGCCGTATAATCTAAATGTCACATGTGGGAGTATTATTTCTCTGTGGCTAACAAAAGCACATGAATAAAAAGTGCAGGACAAAAGTCTCTGGACAGCACAATCAAAGCTTGCTAAACCATATGTTACCCATAGTGATCAAAATTTCAAAGTTTGTACGGGCAGATGAAGACTGACACCAATTATGAAACAAATTAGTCACTTGCTTTCGTTGCTATTCTTACACTAACGTGTAATTCAGGGAGTGTCCTTTACATCTGAGCGAAATTGACCGTTCGTTCATCTATTAAATTTTAAAGATCAGTTAAGCATATTGAAAACAGGCATCCACCCTGCTGGGGTTTTCAAAATACACCCCTTCACCCACCCGTAAGTGAAATGCCTATAGTTGAAAATTAGCATAGAATTTTTGTCTGGCGGATGTCGAAGAGACAACCTAATAGCTCCAGGGAAAATGCAAGATAAAAACTGTAAAATGACTAACTTTTACCAATTTCTGTCACATTGAGGTATTTGGCTATAATGTACTTAGGGGTGATTTCAATGTTAAAGCCTTACTAGAGGATTACCATTCGATCAGGTTCCAAGTAATTTGAAAGCGTAGTAACCTTATTTAAATACAAAATTTGTCACAAAAGTTGTGCAGTTTACAGAAATTTCAAAAATGCATTGTGCAAGAGCAGGTATGCCCCCACTGTGTGCAGTTAACGTTTTTCTGTACCGATTATTTGCAGGGTTTTCAAATCACAGTGATAGAATGCTTTAAGATTGCCGTCCGTCTGTCGGCAGTTACCATACTCAGTCCACATAGTTGAGGTGCCAAATATTTCCAAGACGCCACATGATATAAATATTCGCAGTATTTTTGTAAATGTCATGTTCTGCTAATTTAAGTCATTTAACATTGTAGCATTCACACTGTAAATTAAAAGATTGAAACACATTTTAAATGTTTGTCGGCACTACAGGAAAACATTTTTGTGGATTATTGCCTTTTGCATTAAGAATATTCAAAATTATGGTTAAACACAACTATGAAAGGTGGTTGTTTCAATAACTTTTGACACTAACTAAAACGCATGACAAGCACAATAACATGCAATCTCAAGGCATTTGAAATAAGCCTTATCGGGTTTCTACATCTTTGTTGCGGAAAGGATGGGTTTGAAACCAAGCTTTGGGGATAAGTTTGATTGTATTCCTTACGTTTGACTGGCTGCTTTTGCTAAAATACTTAAGAATAAATCCTTATTTTAAACAGGCGGCTTGTTTAATACTTAAACGGTCCCCTGCCACCCATAATGAATGGTGCTTATTTTTAAGGGTGGGCGGGTGGGTGATGAGACACTGTATCTGATTGGCTATGAGATGGGGTCGTTTTCACGGGTCAGTTCTCGTCTGTTGTTGCCCCATCGTTAACAAAGAGGGATGCTTGTAATTTTGCTCGTAAAGTGAAAGGTCTATATCTTTGTGGCATTTAAACTCATCGACGGCAGAGAGATAGTGTCATTGGTCGCATATTTGCTTTTGTGCCTGGCGGTGGAATTTGAATTCAGATTTTGGCATTGCTCTGCACTTGACACACACAGAAAGACAAATAAGGGAATTGGATCACATACAGTGACTGTAACCTACATAACGTTTGAATGAGATCATAACGTCATCAAATCATGTTGAATACGAAAGAAAGAAGCAAATCTATGTTACAATTGGATATTACTGATATGATGGTTAGTATTGTTGCTGTAAATTCAGTCAGATTTATTTTATCCAGATCTGAACTTATTCACTTTTAACTTGGGGACAACCATGAAATTGTGAATTAAGAGATTGGTACATTTGGAAGTCTGGATGTGATGGACAAGAAATGATTGGAAACTTGCAAAGCGATTACATTACATTTTGGTCGTAATAATACCGAATAATATTCGACATTTGAATATTTTGTCTGAAACAAAGATCTATTAAACTCTTTGATAGTCTAACAAGAATATAAACCCGTTCAGTACTAGGGGTCTTACGCTAAAAGTTCATCGTCCTCACTTTTAGTTATTACTCAATCAGTTGACTTGTGGGCAACATAATATCATAATATTAGTATGTATGTATGCAGAATACAGTTGCACATCTAATGGACCCATTTTTATTGGTCCAGTCAAATAGGGCTTTTGCAGGGGCTTAAAAACTAAGGCAAAATAAAGATTTTGAAAAAATGCTATTTTTCACTCAGACCCTCTGGTAAATTTCATCACTTTTCTCAGGAAATAATAGACATGGCTCTTCCTTACAAGTAAATTTAGTTACAAAACATTTTTCATGAACAAATTGTGGCCTCCTTAGCAAGGATTTATCATAAAACTTGAGCCTACATGAGCCCCAAGTCATAAAATTGAAAAATTAGCTTCAGGAGAGGCCAATTGGCAAGGCCCCCATGTGATAAATTGGAAGCAATTGAGACATGTAAAAATTTCCAGTAACGAAAGGGTTAAACTGAATGCATGTTATGTCTTCGTGTTTCAATGGCTGAAAATTCCGCATTTACGAAATATTGTTAATTTAATGAGATTAGGATATTAGTTTCCGAGTGCATAATATGACAGACGGGCGTAGATTAATGACATACATGATTTTATGTTTGGAGTGCAAATTGATACTTTGTAATTATGTTTGACACTGTCTGGAATATATACATTTATCAACCTCATGTCAAATTAAAAGAATTTTGGTTAGTTAAGACTATATAAAATTTGGATAAGGCCCTTGCGTGCATGACGTCATTTGGATGGAGTACCATTTGAAGGCACAGATGTTGTAGCAGTAGTTTTAAGATAACAGCTGACCAGTAAACAATAGGCGTTTGCAACTTTTAATTGTATGCGGAACTTAAGTACCTGTGAGGGTTTTCATCTATGATTTAAATGTGCCGCGTTTGAAACACGCATGTATTTAATGTAACCATCATACTGTTGCCTGTAGAATTAATCATGTTTGAAAATTATTATAGTTCAAATTTGATTTCTGATTTTGGTTAATTTACCAATGTTATTTTCTTGTACTAAATTTAGTACCTTCACAAGTATACATTTAGTACTACGTTTCGAGTTACGTACCTGCACATTTTATGGTATGCTAAGCATAACTTTTTATTCGCTTGCTGTGGCATCCTTTTATCATTATGTGCAAACATACTACCTATGGACATGACAAATGACCAGGTTTTGTACTTCTTGTTAAATCCTACAAAATAACAGTGTAGTCAGGTGAAGTAAAACATCTTATGTGTACTGTACAGTGCAGCCTTTTCGTTGTATGACGTGAATAGAACAGTAAACGGATTTTTAAGTGTTACGAAATTGGTCATGAGATGAGAAATGTCGTGGGATGGGTCCTGGATCATACGAAAACGAACTGTCCACACGTAAAGGGAAAATGTTTTTGTACTAAATATTCTAGGATATTTCTTCGCGAAATAAAAAGAGGATAACCGATTGTCAGGAAAATTGATAACTAACGTATATCAAGATTTCAGTCTACTTACAAATAATGAATGGCCTTCCTTTTTAATTAAACTTTATTGAAGTTCGTCTATTGTTATGCGAATTTCAGAAAATTTATTTCCATTGAAAAATCGTGATTAAGTTTGAATCTGTAATTAAGACAGGGAAAAGTGTCAAGACAATTCTCAACAAATCATTATCCATTCCAAATCACTTCCCTTTATTTCCTGAAAACTTGTTGATCTTTAACCAGAAATAATAGAAAGTGACAGGCATAGTTACCCTTTGTGTTTTACGGACAATGGTCAGTTTGAAATGACACAAGAACTCAACTTTCCGCTGATTTGGACTTACCGTGTAAAATTGAAGTGAAGGGGGTGTTATAATTATACCACGTCTCCTGCACCTACGGGGCCATATAAAAAGCCAGGGAAACCCCAGCAAAACGTTATGTCAAGTTGCATCACTAATTCAGCACTTGGGTATTGATTAGTACAGTTACATAACCTTGGGGAAATCTATGTAGGTAAAATTAAAAGAAATTGGTCTCGAATTTCTGACACACGTTTTCCACCACCAGGTCGTCTTCATATCAAGTGAAGTCATTAGCAGTCTTTCAAAATGCAACATCGAAAAGTCTTGAATAAAACAGTTTTGTTTTGGCAGCATTTTGTTGAATAGAAGACGGTGTTGACTGGATACTTACCTCTAAGCAATATATTCTTAGCAAGAAGGGTGGCTATGTTTGGTAAAAAAATTAAATAATAAAAAAAAATCATAGCTCCTCACCGTTTTTAATGTGGCCTAATCCAATATGAAAATGGCGCACCCATGTCTTGTATTATACCCCCTTTTGACTGCAACATTGCAGTCACTTGTGTGTGAATGGTTAAGACCGGGGTAATATTGCTACATACAAGTACATACGTTTAATTACAATCGAAATTACGTAAATCAATTAAAGTGCCAAGTGAGTATAAGTAGGATGCAATGACATAATTGGTTAAAAAATTAAAACTTAATTTGTTATTATTCAGAATTTTAAAAGTTGTCAAGTGTGCCTCTTTTCTTGATTGATTTTCAATGAGATTAATATTCTGTTTATATAACGTATCAAGTAGATATTACGAAATTGTCAAATGGACAAATTTTAATTGCTATTGCCGTATTCTTTAAATACCAAAAAAAGTCAACAAACCGCATCATTTGGAAAGTGACTTCCACACAACCTGTTTCAACTTGGATATTATCAATCGAGTTCTGACATCTTGAAGATGGTTCAACTTTTTAAATACCATGTCATAGTGGTAAAGTATTTGTAACAAATATAATTTGCAATAATGGCAAGAGTTGTATGCAACTTTTCCATCTGTGTACTGACGTAAGATGGTGATTGAATAATGAAATTCATAGGATTAGTTACAGGAAGGAAAGATGCTATGTGTGGATGGTAACAAGTTCAAAAAGTACATGCAACACTGCAGAATATTGCATTGTACATAAAGTACTCTGCAATTCAACCCCATAGCTTGCGCATTTGGCGAAAGTGCATGTGTGCCCTTTACAATGACAAATTGGAAAATAAAAAATAATAAATGGTTAAATTTTACTCTTTTTATTTTAGCGAAAACGAAAGCGTCACAGGACAGATGAAGACAACATAAGTCTGACGAGTTTCTCTAGTGTCGACATCAGCATAGACGTAAGTACAACATAACGCGTGTGCATATTCAATGCTTCCCACTGAACCTGAAACATAAGGAAAACTCCAAAACGTTTTCGAGATAAACTAAAGTTATTAAGTCAATTTTGAATAGAAAATGGCCAAATGGGATGTTTCAAAAGGTTCGGGTACGGTTAAAGTATGCGCTACCCTTGATAAAGTTTCGTGTAATTCACTTTACTTGGAGAGAATAAGCTGAACGTTGACGCACAGAAAAGTTCAACCCTTGTGCGCCAAAGCATGGGAAGACACTTGCACTCCAATCCCAAGGGACTTTATCGTTTAACTTAAACATTACACTAAAGGTTTTTATGCAGGACTGTAGCAAAACTAACCAAATATTCTTTATATTTATTTGCACATAGAAAATATTAGATTGTTTAGATTAGGAAGTATGTTCATGTCTTACGAGTTCTTATTCGCTGTTTGTATTTGAGTACACGTAAACAAGTAGCTAAGGTAATGTCCTAGAATTGTATTGCGCTGTAGCTCCAAGGGTTAGCTTTTAAATAAAATGTGAAATTGTGCTGCAAATTGTTAAGTGTCTCCACTGGAATCCATGTAGTGATCTTAACACTTTGGTAAAACGGTCCATTTGGCCAAGTGGCTGGACGTAAAAACTTAATGGGAAAAAGTGTCAATATTTCATTCCAAACTATGTAAGTTCCCCGCAAAGGCTTTTCACAGGTGTGTGTCGATTACGAGTGCCACTGAAATGTAGAAGGGACACCTGTCGCATCCAGAAGTTTCAATTACATGGTTGTTGAAAGGCAGCCACAAATTTATTTTTAAAAAAAGTGAAGATAAATGATAGACCTGGTATCATGACGATTACAAAGTGTTTATTCCAAAAGAGAGCTAAGCGCACAATCATGAGTTGTAAATTTAATTATTTGAGGCTGCATTTGCTACAAATGTGAATTTTTTTTTTAATTCTGTAAGTCAGAAGTACATCAAAACACATGCATGCGGAATAAGGACCTGTCAGTGTAAATAAGTTTTCAAAGCATAAACGTGCCAAGAGTGGCGCATACATAAACATGTTACTCAATATGGAAATAAACTTTTGATAGAATACTAAATAAACAGTGAAGTTCATTAGGCTTTCACTTCTACTTATTCAGAAAATAAACGCAACAGGTCAGTTTACGCAGATGATTTACAGGAAAGTAAAAAGATGCCTTTCTCTTCAAAGTGTCACTAAAAGCTCAAAAATAAACTTACTGTTAAGCCGAGACGTATACAGTTTTATGAGAAAGTAATATTTTCCTTCTAACTGTCAGTAAGAGTTCGGTAAATATTTACACCGAACGTTCTTGAGCAACTTAGAAAATGTAAGATGACTCGTTTCCGAACTGAATCTCGAAACTGTTAATAAACAATACGAAGAATGCAATGCATAAGATGATGCAGTGGTTTATGGCGTGAACTGTTTGCTGTAAACAAACGAAAAGCAGAGAGTCTTAGTCATAAACTCTTTTGATCCCATTGTCGCAAGTGCGACAAGAGGCCTAACTGCTGACAAACAAAGCAGTTAGAGCCCAACTGATCAAGAAAGTTTAAATTAATTTAATTAATGGGAAGTGATAAAAATTGAGCATTTGTATACTTCTTTGACGACAGAAAGGCAATAAAAATGGAAAAAAAGTTGGTCAGGTCATCAAATCTGAATCAGTTCATGGAATGATTTCAACGGAAGTTTCAATGACGTTAAGATAAGAACTGATTAGATTTTTTGTTGTATGAATGATATTTGTCGGAGCACTTTCTAAAGGCAATATGGGTGTGCTAAAGAGGACTTTAAGTTTCGAAGGTGTCCGCAGTATCCAATCGGTAAGGTTTTGCAAAGTTTTATTTGGCGCACTAATTATATAAAATTTTAGCCTTAATGTTATTAAGAAGCTTAAACGGAATTTGAGTAAATATAAAGGCATACTCCGAACAAAGTTACGAAAGTGGCAATAAGAACAAGTTTTATTCAAAGATTAATTTACGAACAAACATCATTGAATGAAAAGGCAAGTGACTTTCATGTTAAAGTGGCTAAATTTGTGGACTTTGTTATGGAAATTGAATGTTAATCCTAAACTGTTCTCACCGAGAGACAAGTTAATTGGTACTAATTCCCGCGAAACGGTACATTTTTAAAGAAAGCGCTTTCTAAACATTTAGCAAGGCGTTGGGTAAACAAATCCTATTCAGGTACATTCAAGTCCTGAGACAAATCACATGAAAGGTAAACAGAAATAAACACAGGCTAAATTAGCTTAACAGATAGGGTGAAAATTTAAAATACAGAAAGAAGCGTGGTCATTGTTTTGGAGTTAATCGCAAGATGTCGCAAACTGACGCAATACCCGCTGGGAAACTCAGTTTATTGCGGAAGGGACTTAGCATCACCTGTAATTAAAAATAATTAACATTTAAATCAATAGAAGAATTCAAACTTGCTAGTCACATGTCCAGGGTAAATTAGAAACGATCCTAAAACTGAAGGCAGCCCATGGTGCGGATTGCAATTTCTTTTGAAACCGTGCTCAAAATTTATAACCTTCTGATAATGGGGAGTCCTCGAGAAGGTTGAACGATATTCATATTTTTATGTTACCGTTATAAAGTGTCGGTCCCTATGGGAAATGTATAACTGTTCAAAAATGTGACATTTGACACAAGATCCATCTTATTATATTTAACGAGTTAGTTTGAGTTGAAGTAAATCAGTTCGAGCTTCTGTCTCAAAACTGAAGGATCACAAATGAAGAACACATTTCTAAATTTAAAACTTTTGTGAAAAACAAATTGTCAGGCTGTTCAAATGGCCGAAGTAGATTTATACGAATTTGATCATTGCTATTTTAAATACCCCGTAAGTTTTCTTTGTTACGTATCTGCATTAAATTTTCATGCAGTCGTACTTTTGGCTTGATTACCAGTTTCTTTTTATGGTAACGATACAATATAGATAAAACATTTTTATCCCATTGTAATTGTAGGAACCGAAGAAACGCAGACGATCATCTTTAGCCAAGATCACGTCCCTTAGCAATCTGCTATCACCAAAGAATTCCGTTAAGAAGGTTGGACAGGCTCTGCAGGTTGGAATCAAGGTATGTATCATCATGGAAAATAGTGTTTCGTACAAATATTACGTTTGTTGAGTTAGAAAATTGAAAATCGAAATTAGTGTCAATGTATTAAATTATCGGTGACACAATCTTGCAGATGCATGAATTTTGACTTTCAATGCATAATGATCTCATTTGGGATGCACTAAATGGGGGACTATTCATCAAGCTAATTTTTGCATGGGTATTACCTTAAATCAAGGTCAACCCTTCAAAGCACTTACGTTGAATGCAGATGGTATTCTGTGTTAATTAGGCCCATTGTGTAGAGTTCTTAAAAGAGAAAGTCGGACTTTGAAAAAGGTAATTAATTCATCAGTGGAATTGCTTCGTTCTCAAGCCTTATGTTTTAGATTCTTCAACAGATGGGTTTGAAAGATAAAATTGATCAAAGTCCGACGCTTGTTCTTCAAAACAAAACATATGTCGAGAATCCGTTTGTCTTTCAATTTAAGGAAATGAATGAACTAATTAAAAAAACCTTCCATTTATTAAATTTGTCATTGTTTTACAGCGATCTTTAAGCCTGAAAAATTTGATGTCGCCAAGCAACCAGAAGTCAACATACAAAGGTCCACAGCCAACACCTCCTAAACGACGTGAATCAACATTCTGGGTTGAGACCGTCCAGTCTGAAACCGTTCAAGAGTTCAGTCACTCACAGCTAGAAAGACAAGAGGTAAATAAAATACCGCATTTGTTTAAAAATATGTAACCAAAACTACACACAATTTAATGGGTATGATGTTTCAGTAACCAATTTATTCATTGTTCTGAGGCCCACATAGAATTCCAAAACAGCGTACCGTATTTATGATACATCAGTTTTGAAACATGGCCCTTATGGTGCTTATAAAGTCTAGACCTTCGTGCTGTACGTCAATATTTATCAAAAAGAAAAAAACTAGTAAACCATAACAAATATTCATCAGTATATCATATGTCCGATGGAACAATACTTTTCCACTGAATAAATCGATAAAATAAATACCTTTATCTAAATATGCAGGCATACCCCATGCGGACATTCCCAAACAATAGATAAGAAACAAATGACCATACCAAAGATATATTTATCCACGGCACATGTTGCTCTAGAAACCATCTGGGTTTTATCCTTAATTAAACAGAGTTTCGGGAAGTTTGCTTATATAAGGAACTTTGATGTTGGCATGTATGGGGGCTAATCAAGCCCTCTTTATCACACCGGGAAGTGTTAAGAGATTTTATGACCATATTATGGGTTTGAAATTCTAAAGTTTCTTAGACTTTTAAGCCCACATTAGAACGGCTGGATTTAGGCTGCTATGAATAGAATTTTGGTTGGAAGTTATTATAGTCTAGCCTTAAATAAGTAATTTTTGCATTAAGCCGTATTAATTTATTAAATTATTTTACCATTGTTTAACGAGAGCTGTGTATTATGTATTATTTCCTTTAGTAATAAAACCATTGTCACTTTTATAGAATAAAACATGTGCTTCCTTTTCCGAACTCCATGATATGGCTTCTTGGAAAGTTTGCAATTTACGAAAACAAAAGTAACCGATTGTTTTCGTTGCTACATAAGTTTACACTAGTCTTCTTCTTGCAGGCAATTTTTGAATTGTACAAAAATGAAGAAGATTTAATAGACGATTTAAGCATGGTCAAAAGTGTAAGTATCACTCGCACAGAAATGTTTTTTTGTAAAGTGCATATTACTGTATTAATGAGATTAAAGAGTTAAATAGAAAGAGACTCTTACTGATTGATGTTCTTTCTTGTTTTCAGACTTACCACGATTCTATGGCCAAACTGAAATTATTGACAGAAAAGGAACTGAAGCAAATATTTGGTCCAATCGATACTCTCAACCCTCTCCATCAAGGTTTGTTCTTTTAAAAATACTCACCGAGATAAAAGTTATCCAAGAAACGTTTATTATCACATTCAGCTGTAATACGGTGTTGCAACTGTGATAAAATTTATCATGATTATTCATGTTTCTTTTGTATAGAATTGGTTGAAAATTTGCGTGAAATGAGGAGACCTGATGGAATTACGGACACCATAGGACAAGTTCTGTTAGACTGGGTAAGCTATTTAAACGATACATTAAAGAAAAGCACCCATATTGTGTAGCTGAGAACATGTGTGCTGATATGTTCAACAATTTAAATTTGTCATGTTTTTTACTTATCAGGTTCCAAGATTAGAATGTTACGTTCCGTACTGTTCAAACCAAATCTACGCCAAACACTTATTGGACTTGAAGAAGCAGGATCCGAATGTGGATGACTTTTTGCAGAGATGTCAAGACTCGCCATTCAGTAGGAGATTAGACCTGTGGAGTTTCTTAGGTAATTTCCTTCTCTGTAAAAAAGCAGAAACGAAATATGACAAATTATTAATCTTTTCTTTGCATAAAAGTTTCCGATAGAAAAGATTTATCTTTCACAAAAAAGGCAGTTTCCCTAACAGTGTAAAACCATTCATTACAGATGTACCAAGAAGTCGTCTTGTGAAATACCCACTTTTGTTCAGAAATATCTTAAAGAGGGTAAGTTTGAATTTGTCACGTTACGTTGTTGACAAAAAGGAATGTTACATGAATTATATCATTTGATTGCACTAGTCATAAAATTATTCACGGTGTCTATATTCTCCCTTGTGATTTATAGACTCCAGAGGATCACCCGGATACTCCGTTAATAGAAGAAGCAATCAAAGTCGTAGAAGGCGTTATCGACATCGTAGACAAGAAGACTGGTGAATCCAAATGTCAGTTCATACGTAGCAAGCTGGAATATCTTGACGAAAAAACGGTAAGACATCTTATGATTTTTACAATAACTGTTATGTTTGAAAATTACATGGCACTTGAATAAAATCGCTAAAAGAAATTAAAACATTGTGTTCCTTTTTGCAGCAAAAAAGTCCCCTCATTGAAGAATCCAGCGTTATACTATGTGATGGTGTGCTTAAAAATAACAGAGGAACAGTAAGTATAAGAAACGTCTTTGTACATAAATTGGACTTTGCCGACATTGCAAATGTTATGGCAAATCATGCCAGGGAAGGGACCAGTATTAATACAAGTTTTCTATTGCAGAAGTTACACGTGTTCCTGTTCGAGAAAATCTTGGTGCTTACTCGACCAGCTACCCGCGGTCAAAACAACAACCTTAAATATCAGGTAATAGCAATTTCAATACTTCGATTAAGCTTCTATTCAAAACAACAAAAAATGGGAGTTAAGTCCATGGTTCTAATTAGCTTTCAAGGCCTTGTTATGTAATAATATTCGTGTTTCATTAAATTAGGTGTATCGCCAGCCGATACCTGTAGATTCATTGGTGCTAGATGAGGATGCGCAGAGTAAAACGGGTTCATTCAGGAGTGCTTTCTCGCATAACAATTCAAATAACAGTAAGTGGAGCTATACAGTAGAAAACAAGATACAAGCAAATTTGTAAAAAAAGAGAAAGGACAACAGAATTTTTATGATTAGCAAGACACTTGATGAGTTATTAATGGTGCTGACTTAATTTTGCAATTTCTTCCCTTTTAGGCAAAATGTTTTTCAAGGTATCCTTCAAGAATGCCAAAGACGGGCAGTCACATACGTTGCAAGCAAATGATGAACACGATAAGAGGCAGTGGGTGTCATGTATCAAGTCATTACTGAAAGAGTCTGGGTCTTCCTCGGAGGGGGAGATTTCATCTCTTGCAGATCCAGAGGTAGGTTTCTTTTCTTCCGTTGATTATTTATTCATTGCTTGAAACAAGTCAATGTAGTTGGAAGAAAATAGTACTACTTTTTAATATGTTACGGGTAACTTGAAATGTAATTAGGTTCTTTACATTTTATGCTTCAATGTTACAAGGAGATCTGTACGTGAAAGTAAGTGTTATTTTTCTTTATTCTCTCAGGATGGTGCTATGAGGGCCAAGAGACGTGATTCAACAAGCTCTGAGGCCATTTCATATGACGGGTCAGTTAGCCCGACCTACAGTCTTCGCAGTACAACAAGTGGTGTAAACTTAAGCCCCCTGTCCGTGCAGTTCAACATCCGACGAAGCACAAGTCGCACCAGTGGTATGTTCTCCTTGGACTCTGATGGAGACGAAGAATGTGAGTTTGAAACGAAACCAATTCCAAGGGAGAATATCAACTACACGATACGTCGCAGTTTCAGACGTAGCGGTCGTCGTGGCAGTGTGGAAAGCACCGTCAGTAGTACTCTTAGCTCGTTGTCGGTTAACAGCCCACTGAGCTCGTCACTCGCTGATATACCAGCAGCAGATGACAACGATGATTCCATCATAGCTGGTTCTAGTGCAGCTCTTGCTTCCCCAGAAATCGCCAGCCCATTGAGTTCAAGTATTATCATCAGAAGTCCGTTGGACACAATTGAAGAAGTAAATAGTAGCTCTTCCTACACACCAAACGGAAGCATTAATGGAAGTCTTGTTTTGAGTGCCGGCAAAAAGAGGAAAAGCTCCACTGACATTTCAACTATATCTGAGGGACATAAGGCAAAGAGAAGGAGTACAGCGAGAAGGAGTAGCATTATCAGTCTACCAGATTGTCCCGAAGATGATGAGTCAAATGCGTAAATTGTGAAGTTCACAAATAGACAATCACGGAAAAACGATTTACATGTTATTCATCAGTTACGTTTTGTGTCATTTGTTATAACTTGAAGCCATCGTAATTAGCAAATGAAAGTGGCAAAAACTGTGTTTCAGAGTTTAAGAATTTCTGTTGTTAAGTATTCAGAAAGGGGGTGTTGGATTGAGCTATGGTCAACTTTGCGATACTGTACAAAAGTGAAATAATATGGATTTAGTCAACCAGTATAACTTATATTCGGAAAAAGCGACCTCAACATAAAGGGACTCTTGAAGATTTTTTTCTCCATGCCAAAACAAAAGTAAAAAATTCTTGCCTTTTTATGCGGGTATGTAAACAATCGGCCTAAAGCCTCATGAAGACACCCCTTGATATTTGTTTGTTTTGAATACTGTTTTGTACAAAGTGTAAATAACGAAATTTTATAGATTTTGTACAAGCTACATAAAGTGCTGCATGGTGCTTCTTAGATGCAAACTTCTTGAAGTTCTTGTACCTCTACGAACATAAGAGTTCTCTACATTTGCCTATGTAAACAATTTACATGTATCTGCTTTTGCATTATTTAGATTCTCTAGAATTTGCTGTTTATGTCCCTCAGAAGAGAACACTTATTAAATTTCAAAATTCCTGAATAAACCCCTGCAAGCTTAAAATGTGTAAAGGCTAAAAGATCTTTAATTAGACATATTATTTGAAACAATTTTCATAGATATATCTGTTTTTATAAGAATAGAAAAAATACGAAAGTGTTCTCTTCAAACATACCTGTATAATATTTGCTTTATGGATACCAACTTGCAACTCTGTTAAGTTTGAAATTTTGTACATAAAATACTCTGCACATTCTCGAAAGTAAATACTCTTAAAAGTGCACACGTAACTTTTGTAGTAGCTTTATGCATGATATCTAGTTTATTTTTACAAATTGAAAACACTTGCTGTTTTTATTTTCGCTGCATGCTCTAGAGAAACTGTTTGTATGGGGAAATGTAGAGACAAAATTTTCCATCAAATCGGAAATAAAATTGAGTGAATTTACCTGTACGTTTTCTTCAATCATACTAATTTTAACATACACACTTGCACACACTCAAAGGACAATACAATATAACCAACTATCCTGGATATTATTTGTACGTTGATAAAATTAATATATGTAAATTATTTATATTTGAATGAGTCACTCTTTGTTATTGCACGAGATCTTATTTAGGCTAATGCTTTGTTAACATGGTTACAAGTAATACAGAAAGTTACATATACCAAATTAACAGACATTTAATTTAGTTTTAAATGTAAATATGCAGGAAATAAATGGTAGTCACACATTATTTTATTTCTTAATGTTTTCTTTAAATCACAACAGTGCAAAGTTTTATATAGATTAATTGAATACCGTAGATGCTCAGAACATGGCGAATGTGCAATTGACATATTTTACTCTTTTTTAGCTATGCACCTTAATTAACAATGGAATAGTTCCACAGATCAGATGAAAGGGGGCGGGGTCAACATCTTTCACCTTCTTTAATATTTTTTGTGATATTATGCCAGTCTATTAATTGAAAATGACCTGTTATGGTTCAAATTAATTGACATTGCACTGTGATAATGCATTTATATCACCAAACTCTGTGATCATGGTCCATGACAAATTAGGTCATGGACCCCTTTTGCGAGGACACCATGCCATTCCCGGACATTTGAGCTCAAAATTCGAAGTGTCCTTGAAAAAGGTTCGACTGTATTCAATTTCATTCTGTTGCGTTATGGATGTGCATTAAGTTTATGAAAACGAGCTGAAAGTAGCATTACACTCGTCCCCGCTTATATCGATATTTTTGGCGCGGAAAAAATTTCGATATAAGCGGGATATCGATATAAGCAGAATCGATATAAGCAGGGAAAATTGGTCAAAATATCGATATATGAGATATGAGCCTGGATCGGCTGTGGCCGATTTATGTTAAAAACAAAGA
>JBCAUI010131870.1:0-18288 GCA_038406195.1 Haplosyllis anthogorgicola
TAAGCAGAACAATTAATATGAGGGTCTATTAATTTGGTGCGGAAAAAAGTATCGATATAAGCGGGATATCGATATAAACGATATCGATATATCCGGGGAAGAGTGTACTATGTTTCAGTGTTGACACATTGCTAATTTTCTGCACTTGAGTAGCAGCCAAATTTTAGTTAGAGAAGGGTTTTAATAAGGCGCACATCCAAAATTAAGTCATCCGCACCTGTGCCTTATTTTGATCAAATACGGCATAACATACCAAAAGGTGCTGGTTAAAGTTGCTGGTACATGGTTCATCAGGATCACAGTCGGCGGCGAGAATGCGCACCACAGACCCAGGGTTATATCTGCCTCTTTGTTAGTTTCCAAACGTTTCTGGATCGCGGCAAGAGTGCGCCCAGTAGATCCTGGATTGTACCTATCTATCTATTTGTCTGTCTTTATGTCTGTTTCAGGGATGTCATTCTTTTTTTGTAGCGGCGCCCGAAATTGGAAAGTCGGTGCCCACACAGTGCGAAGAATTATGAAGAATTCATACTGCTCTCCATTTGTAAAACTTTTGACATAACATCAAGCATTTCTGCAATCTATTTTGTATGTTGATAAATATTTTATTTCAAATTAAATTTTTTACAAAACTATAATAGCAAAAAGTTGGCTCCCAACTTCATTTGAGTTGGCGCCCATATGGGCACTTGGTGCTGCTTAATGACATCTATGCTGTCTGTGTGTCTATCACTTACCGTGCGCTGCTGGTGCACGATTCATCTGGATCACAGTCTGCCGCCAATCTGAGAGACGGCAACCACCAAAGTAGTTTTGAACACAAAACTTTATTACTGGAGGCTGGGATACAGCTTAAACAAACGAACACAATAACTTAAATACCGTATTCCCTCTAAATATGGCACCCCGTCTAATTATGGCACCCCCTATTTTTTAAATGAAAATAATTGAATAAATCTTTGGTGAAATTTATAAAAAATTAATTTCTGCTTGATGGAAGATGTTTTAAGTGTTGATCCACATTAAATAAATATATAAGTTGACAAAACAATGTGAAAACAGATGTAGGTGCCATTTAAATTGAGTATTTCTAGATTTTTAATTTAGACACCCTCGCAAAAATTGGAATATGGAACACGGTAAGTAAACCGTTAATGCTAATAAACTCAGTATGATAAATGAATTAAAGATTACTAAGACTAAAGCCATTTATGCTAATTATTTAACGATGAATGCTTGGTGCAGGGTCCCCCATTGACCTCCAGCTAGCTGTATCCAGCCTTGGCGGATGGGTAGGACCAAAACTTATAGCCAGCCAGGTAGTTTCACGAAAACAAATGGCAAATGCAAGGTGAAGGCCAAAACCTGGCTGCTCGGAATGCCGTGCTCTCATTGGCTGCTGTGATGAGCTGCCTGTCTGTCTGTCTGTCTGTCTGTCACTTACCGTATGTTGCCGGTGCATGGTTCATCAGGATCACAGTCCGCTGCGAGAATGCGCACCACAGACCCAGGGTTGTACGTCTCGTAGATATCTATCTTAGTCGGATAAACCGCCTCAGCGAACTTCAGCTCTGCAATAAACGAGGCGTAAGGTTCGATCATTGTAAAATTGCGTCAACTTGTACCTGTAAGATAAACTCTGAAATCAGCAGACTTGCCTCGGTGGCAAAAGTAACGATGCAAAGTTACTCATTAAGACATACTTTTTGGCTCAATATTATGGCTTTAAACTTCACTGTTTTACATGTACACGTACAGAACGGAGAAACACAAATGTGCACAAAACCTTAGTCGGAGTTGAGCAAGAAACCAGCCTGGCTGCTTCGTAAAAAACTGTTAATTTACTGGTGTTGTTTCATCGCTTTACCAACAATTACGAACTATGTGTATTCAAAGTCCTCTTTTCCCCCGCTTTTTGTCTTAGAAATTTTGAAATTTGGCTCACTGTATGAAAACCTCAAAAGAGTCACTCACTATACTGAAACCTGTCATTTACCACCACCCTTAGGGACCAATTTTATGGTCGTAAGTGACAGATGGTCTTTAAACACAGTTTGACTTGAATGGAAATTAAAATTTCGGCTCTCATATTTGG
The DNA here is from genome assembly GCA_038406195.1 of Haplosyllis anthogorgicola. Taxonomy (NCBI): domain Eukaryota; kingdom Metazoa; phylum Annelida; class Polychaeta; order Phyllodocida; family Syllidae; genus Haplosyllis; species Haplosyllis anthogorgicola. The sequence goes on from JBCAUI010131870.1 coordinate 2,096, forward strand.
TCACAATTGGCAAGTGGTCGTAAAACTCAGTGGTCGTAAATGACAAGTTTCACTGTACATATTTAGATATCTTACCGACGAAATCCTCGCTGAGGAATGATGGAGGTGTCCGGTGTAATATGTGAGGAGCTGAGGGTGCCACTTTCCACCAGGGTCCATACATGCGCTACAAGTAAAATTACAATGAGTTTTTGGTCCGGTACTTATCCCTGATCTCGAAGACCCAGCCTACTCAAAGTCTACATTGGCGGATCTAGAGGGGTGCACAAGAGGTCCGTCCCTACTCCCTCCCCAAAGATGCTGGATTTTTTTCATTATTATTACAAGAATTTTTAACGATATTTTGGACAATTTTGTCAAAAAATTAAGTGGACCCCTGTGCAGAAATTTTGGATTAGCCAATGTTTCACATAATATGCTCACACAAAGAGGGCTGCTGTGCATCCAACATGCACGCACACTCGCACACACGCACCGAACCTGTTTGCCATTAAAATCAACAGTAACAGCAAACTTAAAGGCATTAATTATCTACTTATTTACTTGCACTGCTGTGTTTATCAATATAAATCATGCTATGTTCAGTAATGATCTAAATTTAGACCTGAGAAACATGTTTTTGCAGAACTTACGAAGACACAAGCCTGAGTGAAGTCGCCATAAGTCGGATAGATTGTGCTGTTTCCGGCAAGATTAGGCACAGTGTAGGAGATACTTGTCTCACTCCCATACTGGGAACTAAAGTTTATCACAGACTCTGCGAACTGATCTATTATTTTCGTCTCAGAAGTTTCACTGTTTGTTTTCAAATCCATTTTTTTGTTGACATGACAGTGAAAGAACCGGGGACCAGGCTATAAGAGGCTCCCGGCTAGTCTCTAAACAAAAAGTGCTGCTTTTGCAAAATGGAACTCCTGTTAAATTAATAACATATAAACTCAGATTATATTTGTAATAAAAGATATCTGTGTGAATGTGCTTCTTATACAGTTTGCTAAACAATTTTAAAATATAATGATGACATGTTGACCTGGACAAAGTTCAAGTTTCGAGGCTATGCCTTCCTTCTTGACCTAGATTTGCAGACGAAGGTGCTCGCGGAGATATTTCATGCTCCTATTTAAGACCTTATCTCTCAGTTAATTTAGTATGACAACTCATAATGCCTAGTTAAATAAATAGATATAGATTAAATACATTAAATGCGCTCAATTTTGTATGTTTTTCATGATTTGTTTTCAAGCAGCAACCGGTTGCAAAAAGATGGTGGACTTTGCTCGACATGGCAGTGTTGGAGTTCTGACAGTAAAGAACCCTCCAGTTAACGCGATTAGGTGAGCTCCCTTAATTAATCTGAGCTTAATTTTTCCAATGTAACACTAATTTGTAGCTGTTACTTGCAAAACATTAATAAAATTGTTTTAGAAATGCTCAATTTATAAGAAAAGTCAGGTGTTCTAAATTCTGTCCTACAAAAAGATTCTTCACTTGATATTTGGAAATAAGCAGTCCAGTTCGGGGGATATGGGGGGGGGGGGGCCTAGTTTAACATTTATTGAAATACATTTGTTTGAATTATAGGTTTAGAAGTGTTCTTGTGAAAACGGCAGAAAAACATTCATTCCAGGATATTCATGCTCAAAAATCATGCGATACGTAGGGCTGGTCTTCCTAGAATGATTCGAGAAATTACAAGTGTTGGGACCGAAAGCTCAACGTCAAAACCGGTCTTAGTTGGTCCTGACGCTTCAGTAGTACAGTCTAACTGAGAAAAATCCTGTTGTTATTTTTATAAGATGTAACTGATAGATTTGTCAAAGACTAGACGATGACATTTTCACACGTATGTTCACTGAAGGTCCCTTCTGATATCCATCTTTGAAAATCGTTCTCGCTCCTGATGTTAGTCTTTGAAGATTATCCTCACTGCATCAACTTCTGATATTTACTTTTGAAAATCGCTGAACTAAGATGTCACCTGTTACAAAATACAGTAATTTTCAAAAATGGAAAATTAGTCTTCGGTGAACATGTGTGCAATCTTTGGCAATGGTAGTCCTGGGTTGCCATTTCCATTCAATAAAATTTTGGTAATTGTTGATAATGTCTTGTAGCATCTTATTTTTTTTTAAAACGGTTTTCTTTCTTGACCTTACAAAACTAGTACCGAAGATTTGCTAAAAACAACAACGTGTAAACTACAACATCGTCATACATGAGTGCACCGCGTGGTGTGCCAGTGCCTGGATAATTAATCATTTGTTTAATTGTTCTATTGATGCACCTTGTACCCCACAAAATCCATCCCATAATTTGGCAGTATTTTTCTCGGGGAACCGCCTAGCTAGAACTGTGTATTCGAAACTTGCACCTTTATGATACTATGGAATTGTTTATTTAGCGAAGCGGTGCGGTCTGGCCTTGCGACGTGTCTGAAGAGAGCGGTGGAGGATCCGGCTGTGCGCGCAGTACTCATCCGGGGAGACGGGAGGACGTTCCCTGCCGGGGCTGATATCAGAGAGTTCAAAGGCCTTAGAGAAAGGAAAGGTGTGTCTGTGCAATATTTTTGGTGCATGCAAAATGATTACCTACTTACTTGGAAATAATAGCACCCTTTATCAGTATTTTTGGCAACCAGGCATACCTGCACCAAATGTCCTCAGAAATTATCAGATGGTGACATCGTTTAAAGTAGACGAAATAACAGTATTTTTAGCCGATTCAAATATTAACTACACTGTACATAATGTTTTTAAAAATTGCCATAGTTTTGTTAAGTGTGACCCTCAAAACTGACCTTGGAATCTCCATAAATTAGAGCTGGGGACAAAATGTCTCGCAGTTTAAAAAAGTAGTGGAAAACACTGCCGTATTTATGCTATCGTGCTACTCTTGTGGTGCTTGGCGATACAGTAAGTTATAAATAAAGACGTCCCTAATCTCTCGTGCTGTAAACCTGGCAGAGTAAAAAACGTTTATACTATTATTATGGCATTGCAGTGACCTTAAGGAGTCCTTGCTCCCTTTATTCATACAAAAAAACTGCATTATTCCGCATGGCTACTTATAATGCTTTACACTTCAAATACACTGTGCATTTTCAAGGGAGTTACATTAGGACAAATACGCAAGAGTAAAGTTTGTTAAGTTAAAAAGCGGGCGAAAAAGCTCAGTTGGTTAGTGCATTTGACTTAGTGACGCCACGTTGAACAGCTCACCACTGTATTGGTGGTTCAAATCCCAGCTGATGCATGTGAGAAGAGCCCAGCCAGCCATGCCATATACACGCTTATACATTGTACACCTGTGACCTTTGGAATTATCACATGCTAGCAAGTAAGAGTGCAGGCGAGAGATCCACCCTGGATTAAAAACCATGACGAAGTCCAAAACAGAAGTAATCAGTGGCCCCACAAATGGACCCTGGTTCAGCAAAAAAAAAAAATTAAAGAAAGAAGTTTGTTAAGTACAATAAATATAGAGATAATTACAATGCAGGTTCGGTGGATGAACGTCAAGACTTCCTCAGGAATTTGGAGGACTGTCCTAAACCTGTGGTGGCCGCCGTGCATGGCACAGTACTGGGTGGAGGGTTTGAACTGGCACTGTCAGCTCACTACAGGGTCGCACACGCTAACACACAGTAAGTACATGGTACAGTACTGGGTGGAGGGTGCGAACTGGCTCAGCAAGCTGTAAGATGGCAGCGTGTTTATGGCCGTGTATGTGACCATACATGCCATCTTAAGGCTAGGGTATTAAGTGGTAAAAAGGGCAGGTTACTGCACTGAGATAAGTCACACCTCGATAACAACCAGTATGTCACAGGGAGCGTGCCGATTTTTGGGGGACACCCTCCAAAATATCACTGTCACTATCCCATAGCACGTGTTCGACATCCAACATGTGATGATCGTTGCTGCTAGACTCTAGTCAGCCGAAAACTTGACGGTTCTTAGGCAACTGAATCGAATCGAACTTAAACTAGACAGGCAAATCTTGGTCACTTGCATAAAGTAAAAAACACAAGAACAAAGACCCTATTCCTGAATAATGAAGGGGACTCACCAGTATACCCGGCTCCTCTGTTGTGTATTTTAATCTTGAAATAATATTGTAGGTTCGGTTTCCCAGAAGTGGACCTGGGTATACTTCCGGCATGGCAGGGTACACAGCGCCTACCCAGACTGGCGGGTATCAAACTAGCGCTGGACATCATCCCAACAGGTCGGCGCATCAGGGTACAGGAGGCTGTTAAACATGGTATAGTAGATAAGGTAAGCATTACACTAGACATCATACCCACAGGTCTGCGCACCAGGGTACAGGAGGCTGTTAAACATGGTATAGTGGATACGGTAAGCATTACACTAGACATCATACCCAGGTTGGCACATCCGAAAGCACTGGTGCTAGATTTTCAGAGAGATATCTTTATTGAGGCACATGGTTTTTCTGAACCATTTTCTACAGGTTTAGTTGCCTGTCTTGTAACATATAATCCCATGATATTTTTCTTGGATCAGGTTGTGAAGCACGATTTGTTTAAGGAGGCATTACGGTTCGCAGAGAGTATCGCAGACCAATCGTACAAACACCGAATAGTGCGCCACATGAAGATCAAGGATGCGCACCAGGCACCCAAGCTCATGGAGGGTATGTAATATGTCGGAATCATTGGCAGATCCCAGGGTGGTTCCAGAAGTACGCACCTCCTCCTGTAGCTTGAATTTCTTTCATTTTCTCGTCCATATTTTGCCATTTTTGATCGGAATTTAAATGGGTCATTCTACAAGAAATCCTGAATCCGTTGCTGATAACTACCATAATGATATTGTTGTCTCAGCAAATAACTATGTTTATCTATGTAACCCATTTTGTATGTACACTTTGCCTTACAGCTGCACTTTTCAAAGCGAAAACTAGATCTAGAGGAATGCTGTCACCAATTGTAAGTAATTAAAACAAAAACTGCAATCATATGTCATAGAAATTTAAATTTGCACCCCTATGGTGGAGGATCCACCAATGCAAGACACAGGATGGCATAACTATAAATTCTTTTCTCTGTAGATGTGCATTAAATCCGTGATGGCTTCAGTAGAAGGGTCGTTTGCTGATGGTGTCGCCAAGGAGCAGCAGTACAGTCGCGTGTTGTTCTCATCGGGTCAGGCGCAGGCGCTGCAGTATGCATTCTTTGCACAAAGAGCGGCTACAAAGGTAAATTAGAAGGTTTGTGCAGGTTAATTTGCTGACTGTGAGCACAGACTAGGTTTTAGTGCAGACAGCACAGCTAGCCACTAGATTGTAGCATACAGGTGATGTAGTGTGTAGGACGCTTTTTTGTACAGAATGTAAACTATATTTAACTTAGGGGTTGGTCACACCAAGCTTTAGCATTTGCTTTTGCTTTAGCTTTAGCGTTGAAAAATGATTGGGTCTCTATTTAGTTTAATGTGGTGGCCACACCAAGTGGCAAAGCTAACTTTAAAGCTTGGTGTGGCCACTTCTGTAAACTGTATAGGAATCCATTTACTTTTCAAAGCAAACGCTAAAGCTTGGTGTAGCCGAACACTTAGGTGATTATTGCAACTCTAACATGTTGACTGTCATGAGCACAAACTTGCCAGGAAGCCACTAGGTTTTAGAACAGCTAACCACTAGGTTTTAGTGCAGATTAAAAATGTCTCATTGACCTAACAATAGTCAGTCATCAATAATGTTATTATTAATTTAATAGACAATAATCACATTGTTATTTAATACAAATAACGTTAACACTATACTATTCTCTTATTGTAGTGGGAGTTGAGCCCGTCGGTGAACCAGCGCACGGTGAAGCCGCTACCGCTACGTAAAGGCGCTATTATCGGTGCGGGGACGATGGGCACCGGCATCGCTATGTCCATGCTGAACGTGGGAATGCCTGTCATACTAGTCGAGCAAAATAAAGAGGTAACGAATCAAAAATAATATCAGGGTGGCCACAGCATAGGGAAAGCCAGGAAACTTTATTCTCCGTCCATATGTTTATGTGTGAGTGCAACATACAAGCATTTTTGTTTCGTTTTTACGAAGCATAAATTCTCGATCCGTTTAAATTCAGTCCATATAATGACACTTAAAAGGTATTATTCATGTCCAGATTTTTTGGCTCATTTGGCATAAATGCCAAAGAGCCTATAGAATCATGAAGTGACCGTCGTCCGTCGTCGTCATCCTGTGTTGTCATTGCCATCGTCATCTGTGCACAGTCACCCTGAGCACACTATTGATCATAGAGACTTCTCATCTTACATATGCACCTATGTCACATCTCAAAGCCCAGCAAAAATTATGTTGCTGTGACCATTATTCTCGAATTGGCAGCCATATTTGTACTTTCCTTTGAACCTTATTCCTTGACACACAGTTAAAGGTACAGACTATATTTTGCAGTCATATGCATCTACATACCCTCTTTATTTCCTGTAAACATTATATTGATGCAACTTATATTTCTAGCTTGGCAGCAATATTTGTGCTTTTTTCATTGATCACACAGGAGATTTGATCCTAGACACTTTGTATCCTTGTGACATTGTAACCTAAATTTTCTAAGTATTTTGATAATGCCAAATGAGCTCAGATCCATCTGGACCTATTTTTAGACTGCAGCTTGGTGGCACTGTGCACATTGTACGAAGAGCCAGTGAAACTGGGTGCGTGTGTGTATGATACAGTACAGTACAGTATAGCATAGCATAGTACAGTATTGATGTTTACAGTTTTTAGACCGTGGGGTGGCAGCACTGCGCACACTGTACGAACAGTCGGTGAAGCTGGGGAAGATGACACGTGCACAGATGAACACGTGTTTGTCACTGATGAAACCAACAACGGATCTCAACAGCGTGGCCAATGTGGATATTGTAAGTGCACAATTCACCATGGTAACATTACTGAGGAAATTACTCATTACTGAGCAGATTCTACAGAACCGTAACAGCCCAAAATAGTGGCCGTCAGTGATTACATCAGACCAAGGTGTAAAGTTGGTACCAGCCCTATGTGGGAGAAACAGATTGTGGAGCTGCCACCGATCACATCAACATGAGGTGATGGCTCACTTGAGGGTTGGCTCATACCAGGGTTGGGTGAGTTCTCGGGTGAGTTCCTGGCTGGGAAGCTAAAATTTGTAAACCACAGCTGATGTACATTAGTACTGAATCAATGGTATATCAAGACTGAATAACTATCGTTTGCAGGGGCAGATCCGGGGCGCCTGGTCCATGGGGTGGGGGGAGTGCCAACCCTATTTTCGCCCAAAATTCAGCAAAAAGTGCATGAAAACGAAGAAAATTCTGGCCGTAGGGGGGAGGGGGCACACACCTCCCGTCCCCCCCAAATCCACCAATGGTTTTTGCCCAACGACCTCTACATAAACGCTCCACCCTTGCGGTGACTGACGTGCGTACTTGTGTTTTAGGTGATAGAAGCTGTGTATGAAAACGTGGCGCTGAAGCAGGAAATGTTCGCTAAACTAGACAGGATCGTACAACCCAAAGCCGTGCTGTGCTCCAACACATCCAGGATCAGCATTGATAAGGTATCGTGTCCATTAGACCTGACCTTACGTTACGGAAGGGCAGATCTGTGATTTCTTGTTGGAGGGGGTGCCCTTCAAAAATTTCTCATGAAATTAAAGAAATTTGAACTGCTGCTGCATGCCCTACTTCTGGATCTAACTATGATATGTAACTGTCCGTTTTTTAAATTTTAAAATTTACTCCGACTTAATAGAAAGATGGGCGTTAAGGTCGAGAATTGAATCAGACACGAGATTAATAAGTGAGGTTGTATATTTGAGCTACTACGCCTGAAATTATTTGTTTCCATTTGATCTTTTCCAGATTGCCTCCGCAGTTCAGCGCCCTGAGCGTGTGATTGGTACACACTTCTTCGCGCCTGCGTACTACATGCGGTTACTGGAGAACGTGCGCGGAAGTAAGACGTCACCTGAGGCGATCGCCACGGCCACGGCGTACGGGCTCAAGATCGGAAAGGTAAGTTCTTGGTGCCAGTCCATTTCTTGAACAAGTGTGCAACCACTGGTACTCCTATTTTGGATATGGAAAGGGGTAACAACCACTGCCAAGGCATACAGGCTGAAGATCAGAAACGCTAGTTTTTGGTGCCGGTCCTTCTCTTGAACCAGTGTGCAATCATCTTGGAGCCACTGGTACTGCTGTTTTGGACTTGGACTGAGGGAATTGTGTATGGCCGCAAGATTGGAAAAGTATGTTGATACTGTTATTTTTAATTATGTTTCATTGATAGAAAACTCCTGATCCTGTTACTGATCCTCAATAAGGTGTTGGCGATCAGTGCACTGTGTGTTGGCACAGGCTGTGTGTACTAGGTTTTAGCACAAGCAGTGTAACCAGCCACAAGTTGTATCTCAGGTGTGCAATAGGCATGTAAGCTCTCAATGCATTTTCATAAAACTTAACGCACCGTCCTTAATGCACCAACTCTGTGATGTTAAGCCTGTGAGCCCAACGCTAAAGAAGTGGCGTTGGACTGTAACTGCACGAAAATTAAGAGTTATGAAAATGCACTGTCTGTTCATATTCCATAATGTACACAAACCCTTGTAGGTGCCCGTGCTGGTGGGTAACTGTGACGGGTTCGTCGGGAACCGGATGTACGCCTTTATGACGACAGAAGCGCAGTTCTGTGTGGAGGAGGGCACGCTGCCGCAGGAGGTGGACGCCGTTATGGAGGACTACGGGTTCCCTCTAGGCTGCTTCAAAGTAGGAGATCTCTCTGGTGAGTAACACAGGAGGTGCTAGAGGACCACGGGTTCCCTCTAGGCTGCTTCAAAGTAGGAGATCTCTCTGGTGAGTAACACAGGAGGTGCTGGAGGACTACGGGTTCCCTATAGGCTGCTTCAAAGTAGGAGATCTCTCTGGTAAGAAATTGGCGAATCTAAAATGGTGTGCCCCCTCTCAGTTCAGCCCCAAGCATCTTCTTTCACCTGGTTTTCGTGATTTTAGTGCAAAAAATAGGTGCACGCGATCTCTGTGAGGTTGGCACCGATTCATATGACTTATAAGTGTAAGGAGCTGAGTATTACACCGTATACTCTATTTTACAGGTCTGGATATCGGATACCGCGGCAGGCAGGACAAGTGTAAACAGCTGGGTATACCTATGGACTTCAACATGCGGACGTTTAACGGACAGCGTTACTGCCCCATCGGAGATATCGTCGCCTCCAGGGGACGCTTAGGCAGGAAAACAGGTCAGTTGTAAATCCCTTCAGCAGCCCAAGTTTGGCTTCAGCCTGTGCTGCACACTTTAGCTTTCTCATTTTGTTTTGTTTACGGTAAGTGAAAAATAAGTACTGTATGAGAATTAGGCAGGTACAATTATTATTTGATAACATGTTGTACATTTTTAGGTGCTGGTTGGTACAGGTATGAGAAGCCGGGTGCGAAGGTTCCGTTCCCTGACGAGGAGATAGAGAACATTATATACGAACACTGCAGGAGACAGGGCATAGTCAGGAGGAAGGTATCTCCTCAGGTAAGATTAGAGGACTAGCACGAGGCTAGTTTGCATAGACTAAGTTTTAGTGCAGGTAGCAAAGACGGGTTGTTGCTTAGTTGTTGCACACGAGTTTGGAATATAAATTTCATTTACAATATAATTGTGTTCACATCTCTACACTGAATATTACAGCAACTTTTCCTTTTTTCAGGAAATCCTAGAAAGATGTCTGTATGCACTGATCAACGAAGGCTTCAAGGTGCTGGAGGAGGGTATTGTGGGTAAACCGGAGGACATAGACACCATCTGGTGAGTACCTCCTGTATTGTGGGTAAACCAGAGGGCATGGGCATCATCTGGTGAGTACCTTCAGTGGTGGAATCATCAGACTGATGTAAAATTGCGGCTAAGCCGAGTGGTCTAACGCGTCAGTCCAGTAACCGAAAGGTCACTGGTTCGAGACTCATTGTTGGTGTAAATATACCTGATGATGCAGTGGGATGTGTCATCGCAAAACTAACCCCAACATGCCGAAGTTGTGAAAAAATGATACCAGTGAATGTTGGTGGGACAGGCTCAAGCACACCAGACCTGAATGTGATGTAGGTAGCCCTGTCTCATCACCACAAGGTGACGGCTCACACCAAGGTTGGATGAGATGTCTGCTGGGACGTTAAAGATTGTAAACCGCAATTGATGTCTGAACTTACAATAACTGCGGTATTTCTAATTCAAATACTTACTTACTTACTTACGTAATTTCGTGGAGGGTGGAGAAACGTATGTGTACAAGGTGGAGAAAAACGTACAATCTAAATTCTTGTAATATTTAATTAAACCAGACTGCAGATTATATTTAATACACAAGGCAGTTGACTAAAGACATCTTAAAAGTATTTACCATTTGAAAACAGGCTGATATCACTACAACTGTTGCAAAATATTTTTCCGCAGGTTGCTAGGTTACGCATGGCCGCGCTACACTGGGGGACCCATGTTTTACGCGAGTAAAGTCGGATTACAAGAAGTCTACGACAGGATATGCTACTACTGGAGGGAGCATGGTTAGTTGTGTTCTCTCAGCTTGTTTCATAACCAAAATTAAGTTTGGATATTGGCATTCTCATTTGGGCTGTTCGATTTACAACTTTGGTATACACCACACAGGTTTAATGCGCTCTCTCTATCGATGGACATGGACTGGTCCTCAAAACAAACAACTGGTGTTGAAGCACTTTATCCTTAACTCACCACCATTTGAACGTTTCACACCAGGCCCAATAGGTGGTGAAAGATGCCCTCCCAGTGAGATCTGTTGACAAATGGAGGCCCAGTACATTCTCTCACACTCTTATTCCACACCTAAGTGGTAAATTGAACAGCCTCATTGACAAAACCCAACTCGTCCCTTTGGGAGCCGACATCTTGGATCTAGCCTACTGGTGGTTAAGGCGTTTGTACCATATATGGTATTTTCATTTTTATAACCAGGCGGCACCCTTATAAAAACAGCAAATTCAAGAAACTTGCTAGATATCGTGTGTGTGTTTTAGCTAACATCCTTGCTCCGGCATATCCTAGCTCTGTATCAAGGCTTCAGCTGGGATACCTAATTAGCATATATCCTGGCTGATATCTTGGCCTTCACTAATCCATTGGACCTATTTTTGATATTTGGGATCTTTTTGAATTTTACTGACTAACCATGTCTTGTGATACTTTGTTGTATTTCTGCAGGAACCAGTCACCACTGGACGCCGAGTAAACTGCTGCAGCGATTGGCTGAACGTGACGTGCCAATTGACCAATGGGCGACTTGCAGGAGAAACTACAGTCAGTTGTAAAGGTGTAGAACTGTACCAAGAGGTGCGGGTGTCTATTGGTGCTAGTAAAACATTCCTACATGTACTGAAGAGAAACTTTTAAATCAGGGGGTGCTGCAAGACATAAATTTATGGGGCACACAAAATCAGTTGTACAGAGATACAAAATTAAATTAAATTGCATTTAATCACTCATTAATTAAAGTATTTCAGCAATGATATGATGTACTGTAGGACAGTGGATCAAGCTGGCTACAGGGGCACTAGTGACAAGAGTGCATGTACTGTGATGTGCAGGTATCTTATTGGTAATGAGTATAAACACTCCTACATGTACTGTAGAGAAACGTTTCTATGACAGTGGTTTTGGTATGCTTAATGATCAAAATACCAATTTGCCACGGCTGTGAATTTCTAATCGTCACTAAATTACGTGGTCCTCATTAAAATTAACGTTGTCGGTATAATTAGAAGGAACAATTATTATTATGACATCCAGGAACCGCCTATCTTTCCTAAACGGGTTTCTTTCCCAACGTGACTTTGGTTGGTGTTTTGTGTTCACACACATTGAAACACATTTTCAGGATGTCTTCATAAACTAAACGCACCGCCCTTAACGCACTGACGGTAATGATGTAATGTTAAGCCAACGAAGCTAACACTCATGGGAAGCTCAATGCACCAAAATTAGTGTGCGCATAGTTTATGCAGACGTGCTGTTTGAATATGGTTGCCAGTGGTGGTTGCGGGAATTTTTACGTCAGGAAATCAAAGAGTTGAAGAAAGTTTATAAAAACCCTTGACAGAAATTTAAAACCTTGAGTGGAGAGTGCACACACTGTTGGTGCCACCCACTGGGTCCGCCACGGGTACCTAGTTAGTTGGTCAGGCTGCTGCAGGTGACAGGTGTAGCCGCTCCACAGTATTGTTACAACTGTGATAAATACTAAAACATAAATGTACACAATTGTTATGAATATTGAAATTGGTTGTAAGGGCAAAAATAAACTTTGTTGAATGTAATTTTAATGTAAGTTTTGTCATTGGTTTTATTGCACGGTACAGTAGAGCCCCTCTTGAGTGGTCACCGTATTTGTGAAAGCAAAGTGGCCGTACCTTTGAAGTGACCTTTCAAATTAAGTCTTTTTTGTGGTATGACAAGGTAAAATCTTTAAAGGAGGATGTGGGCCGCAAGGTAGGAGTAGCTCTTCAAAAGGGCAGCCGCTCAAAGGGACTACTGGCAGTAGGCATCGACGGCTGATGAGGGATGACTTTTACCTTGGTGCCAGCATATCCAGGAAATAGCTGTTTACAAGATCTACTTGATACAAGGAGTACTTATGGGGAATCCTCTCGGAGAGGGGTTCTGTGGGGCCTGGCACCACACGAAAGGAGGGGTTGTGCAAAGCGACTGACCAAAAGCTGGCTTACCAGCGGGAAATTTCTAGTTCAGCAAAGAAACTGGAATCAAAAGTAACATGCCGTTAGCAAAATATGCGCCTGTGTGATGCAGTGGTGAGCATGTGATACCCTCAAATAAGAGATCGGGGGTTCGAACATTGTTGCAAACTGCAGTGTGCACATGCTGCGCTATGTTAAAGGCTATGCAGAAAAAGTAGACTCGTATAAATGACTCTCAGTCGGCAACCATCTAAGATGCGCCGATCTTCCCCTGTCAGAATCCTAATGGCGAAACTACGGGTACCAGTGAACCCACGAAATGGTTGGGTGCTGGCGCCGGAGAATAGAGACTTTTGCCACCAAAACATTTTATAATAAGTGCAAAAATAGTATGTTTAGCTACAGGTGGTTGTTTTTCTTATATTTCATTGAATGACTTTTTGGAGGAAAACAGCGACCATGTGTTAAGTGCACAAATGTCACTTAGAATGCCTGGGTAGATAAAGTATAAACACAATCTAGATATTGACCTACTGTGATAAAACCTTACAATCTGTTGCGACCAACTGTTTGTTGTAGAGGAGCTACTGTTACTTTACTGCAGTTTACGATTGGAATCAGACATTTTACACAGGCATTTTAATGGAGTAATTAAAAAGGTAGCTTTTTACATTGCTTAATTAATTGTTCTTTTTATTTTTGTTTTGTTTTGTTCCATTTTTTTTTCACAAATTACAATTACATCACGAGTGCGCCATCAGGAAAGGTAACACTGGAGGATGACAGTCCGTGGCTGAGCTACAGGCCCTTCCCACTCAACATCTACCACCCCACCCATACCACCCTACCACCTCACCCATACCTCCCTACCCGTACTATCCCATCTCTACCACCCCACCCATACCACCCTACTACCCCACCCATACCACCCCACCCCATATTATCCCATCACTACCACCCCATACTACCCTACCACCCCACCCATACCATCCTACCACTCCACCCATACCACCCTACCACCCCACACTACCACCCCACCCATACCACCCCACCCATACCACCCTACCACCCCACCCATACCACCCTACCACCACACCCACACCACCCTACCTCGTACTATCCCATCTCTACCACCCTACCCCACCACCCCTACCATTTCCTACCATCCTACCGGTAAGCCAGTGGGCATTAGTTTCTCAGGCGTCCGTCACACTAGGTGGGGGGCAGCACCTGACGCACCAGAAATCCCATGTATGTTTTGTAATTTGACGAGATCAACCACATGCAACGTTAACATGTTAATCATACCTGCTTGAGTGAGAGGTCAACGGTCAAGGGAAGTCAAAGGTCAAGTGCTTTTAATGGCAGCAAACATTGTGGACATGTCACTGTGCACATCTAGGTAACTGTAGACATTATGCGAAAAGAATTATCCACAAAATATATTTTTTTAACGACAGAAATGGTAGTATACCGCATTTACACCAATTGATGCACCAAGTGTTAAGATGGAGGTGGTGATTCTATTGGAGAGGGTGCCTCATGTTGGGTGAATGCCGCATTGCTAGCATAACAAGTTTCACTTTGTGTTGGAAATAAGAAATTATAAAACCAATTCACACTGTAGTTTTTACCCTCATGTTTATCTTTATTTAGACACAGTACCACACTCGCATCATGGCGCACACTGTGAGACATGGAGGACTGATGGGAGTAACGCGACGGTTAAACAGAGTGAGCGCCCCTGTGACATGTGCATTACAACACATGCAAGATACTGTAAGGTAAGTTAAACAGAGTGGGCGCCTCTGTAACATGTGCATTACAACACAAACAACATACAGTAAGGTAAGTTAAACAGAACGGGTGCCCCTGTAACACAACATACCATCAACACACAACATACAGTAAAGAAAGTTAAACAGAGTGGGTGCCCCTGTAACACAACACTCACAACTTGCTGGGCACCATCACAAGAAATCACCAGACTCTGCGTCAGTGGCAATCGAAACACCACTGAGTAACTCGGCTTGGTTACGTTTGCCGCTGTAGCAGGATCCGGTGCAGAAATCTTACAAGTAATGTAAAACGTGTAACCTAACCTCGCTTTTATTGCAGATGGTACGTTGGCCGCAGACACCTGACGGTGAGGTCCGTCTCTCACCTGGCACTCATCCCGGACCTCCCGGAACCCCGGTTACACTACACAGTGGACATGGACGAGTACCAGGCCACCGACCTGTCGGACGTGGACACCATCAGGGAGCAACTCCTACAAGGTCTGCTTTATGTCGTGCTTAAAGTTAAGTCATATAAGTTTAGGAGTGTACAAGATGGTCTCAAAATAGTAAAGTAAATGGCAGTTTTCACTGTTGCCCAAATGGATCAAATTGCTCAATCAGCAACCGGATCTGAAACCCAAAACCAGGATTTGTGGTACTTTTTGATTGGTGACGTCATACACATCCATGATGTATTCTGTTGCACGCAGGTTGTGGGTACGCTATTATACCTCAGTGTTTCTCACGTGATGACGTCATGCACGCCCGTGACGTCATGATGTACTGCATTAAGAAGGAAGGGAAGAAGGCGACGCACTTCCACGGGTCTGACGACGCCAGGGCCGATCTACAGGTCAGTGAATATATCTAAATAGAGCGAGGTCAAAGTACCCGTTAAGCGCCGAGAATGTTGAAATCACCTGATTCCACCTCACTAGGAAACGAGTCATCCGGTGGTATTACGTGGAGTTACGGAGAAACGTGCAGCTTGAAGTATCTAATGTTCATAGCGATAACGGATAAGTAATGGATACACCATGAAAAATTGCTAATCGGTGAAAGGTGCTCACAAAAAGAAAACCTAGCATGCCCCAGTGGCGGATCCAAAGGATTGTACCTGAGACGAGAATTTCATACAATCTCGCTGAAGCAAAATAGGGGCTAAATCACGGGAAATGTTGAATCTGCCTGCCCCAAGCATGCCAAAATCCAAAATAGAAGGGCCAGGAACAGCGCCCCTTTCTCTTCGATACACCAGCCTCACACAAGTTATCATCCAACTCATTGGCGGATCCAAGGGGGTGCCACAGGCACGCACCTCCCGTAAAGCCCAAAATTTCTTCATTTTCATGCAGTTTTGGAACATTTTTTTGCAAAAAATGGGTAAAAGTTGGGGCTCCCCAAGGTTGGCGCCAGTAGTATATGTACCCGTAACTTAGTGCACAAAAGTAAAGAAATTAATTTCCGTAGCACATTTTTTTAGCTATATGTATCCATAACCTGAATCTTCAGATGTAGATGCCTGCCTGCTTGCTTGCCAAGGTGTACGTGACTTTGTGAAAGTTCAAGATGGGGGATTTCGTAACCCAATTCAGTTCAATGTTTGATGTTTTACTAGTTGTAGCTGTATTACTACTTGTTATTGTTGTAA
>JBCAUI010131981.1:0-18287 GCA_038406195.1 Haplosyllis anthogorgicola
AAATTGTTCTTTCGTCATAAATACCAGACAAGGCCACAGGGCAAAATGGTTGGTCACTAACACCTAAAAAGGGATGTATGCTCAATAAAATCCCAGCTTCAAAACAGGGGTACCAGTGGCCCCACAAAATTGTTGCGCACTGATCCCAAACACGATAAAATAAGGGATGATTTAGTTTGATTTTCAATCTGTACATAACGGAACATGTTAAAAAAACTTGTGTGATGGAGAAACCTGTATGTTGTTGCCCTTAACATGCGCATGAAAATGCCAACCACTGTTATTCTTAGCGGCCACATATTTTTGATTTGATGATTAGTCCGGTTATTTCTGTTTATTTCGAAGATATGTACGGTTACTCTGAATACGGTATGTACAAATACCGTGTACCGTATGTTAAAATAATTTGCAATTTTTGGATTACACTTTGTTTTTCTGGAACAATTGAGAAAAATATCAAAATAAATAACATCTGTAATCGAAGCTTAATTATGGCAAAATTTTGTGTGAATTCCAATTAACTTGCTTTCGTCTCTGATTTTTCAAGTTCTGATTTCAAAGTGCGGCAGGAAAAATGTAATCCAAACAATTACATACAAAAGGCCTATGTTCCCATTGTAATTTTATGGTGTCTATTTTCACAAGGTGTGGTAGTTGTGTTCTTGCCTCGCCTGCCAAAACTTGTAGGCGAAGAAGCTAATGGAGAAGATGCCGCCCATGAGCACTATCCCGCCGATGAAGGACGCCGCGTCAAACCCGGTGCACGCGTCTGCGTCATCCTGCGTCATCGCGCGCTGCGTCGTTGACGTAGTAGTTGTGACGTCACCGCTAGAGGGCGCTGCTGTGCTGCTCGTCTTGGGGGCGTCTGTCAACAGACATAAAAACAGTACCATTCAGTTTTTGTTCTATTTTTTTTTTAATTCAATAAAGTTTAAATTAAATAAAGAACAATTAGAGGTTTGGTTTTTAAAATAGAAATAGATTGAACAACAACCAAAAGAACATTTCTAATGTTTTTCCTCACATAAAATTTTCACATTTAAATTCAAATAAATAAAACTAAGTAAATAACGCATTAAGTTAGGCAGAAGTGCGCAGGCTGTTACATTTACGTAATAGACTAAATGGTACTGTTCATACATCTGTTATTGAAAGACGCCTCCCCTCCCCCAACACACCCAACTTTTGACGTGACAAAATAATACTGGACGTTGAAATTTGTTGAATAATTTGTTGAGATTCACTGTTCCGTACAAAATCTGATTTTTTTTTAAGGAAAGAATTGTCGTGTTAATATCGCCGAAAAAATTACAAAAAAAATGCATGTATTTAAATTTAAATTTGGACCACACGATACGTTGTGGTGTCACATTTTAGTAGTATTTTTCCTCAAAAATACATTGAATAAAGCGAGACAAGATCATGAAAACTACCCAAGAAAGAAAAAACATGTCTGACCTAATGCAAAAATTTCCTAATGTCAATAAACTCTTAAATACATACAAAAAGATTTATTTAATCTACATCACAACATGTATCCAATGTGTTGGAAATTTTGTTAAAATAATAAACAATTTATTTTTAATAATACGACGGCCTTGCAACAGCAAACCTGTCGAATTAATACCATCCATCAAGGTAACGTCGTTACGTAAAGAACTAAAGATGATGAATCTGATTTGAACAGTTTCAATATGTTTTGTTTCATTTTATGTGAGCTGTATCACTATATCTACTGAACTGACATTGATGTCACAGTAATATTAAAAGATTCAGTTGGCTTACTCTTAATTTACTGCCAATTTAGCACAATTATACATCAACTACAGCTTACAATCTTCAACTTCCAAGAAGGAAACTCAACCTTGGAATAAGCTATCACCTTGAGCAACAGAAGCAACCTACATCAAAAGGTCCGGCATACTTTGCCAATGTGTGCTGGAACCAATTTTACACCTTGATGTAGCGCGGGGCACATGCACAAGAACCCATGGCAAACAGTTCACCAAAAAAAAGCAGTTGCCCCCATCATACAATGGACAGCGCTGCAAAAATTACGCCATCGTGTAGCCTTGTAGCACATGCTCACAGCGAGGTATTCAATGGGCATGGCGCCGGAATACGCCGCAAGATGCCGTGTTATCAATACACACACAAAATGAGGATTGACCTGTCGGTACACAGAGCAGCATGCCGTGTAGTCCAACACTCCACTACACCAAGAATTTCCAACACAAAAATACACTAAATTTTATCCCAGAAAGTGTCTATGATAAATGGTCAGAAATGCATTTTCACAAATCCAGAAAACTGATCCATCTCGTCATTACATTTTCGATTTTGTTGACGTCACATCCACACTTACATTTTATAATCGTAATCCAGTGACACGTTAGGACATTAAAAAAACGTGTAACTCGGCCTCTCTACTATTAAATTAAACAGATAACAACTGCCACATGTTTTTCCATGGAGCAGTAGATATTCTCCTCGCCGAGTGTGATTGATTTTATTCATTCAGAGTAGGTTTTTTATGGCTCAAGACTCTTTCTCTCTGAACAAACACTGAACAATAACACGCCGATCGATCAATGCGGCACACGTCCCGCACGGTTATACGTTCTTTTAATTAACGTAGCGTAGATTTTAACTACGATGTCTAATCAAGAAAATGTGTCAAAATAAATTACGAGATTACACTCAAAAATCACCAGATTCAACATCAAAATCATTAGATTCTGTCTCAAAATTAATTTCATTAATTCCATTTCAAAATCAGTAGATTCTGTCTCAAAATAAATTCAATTTTAATATTGGCAGATTCTACCACAAAAATGAAATTATCAGATTCTACGTGAGCAGCAAACGTACCGTCACAGAACGTAACGTCACAGACGCAGATTTAACCTCAAAAACACCAGATTCTGTCTAAAAAATAAATTTCATCTGAAGCTCACTAGATTGTTTCAAAATCACTAGATTGTTTCAAAATCAGCAGACTCCGCCTCAAAATTACCAGATTCTACCAGATTTCAAATGAAATCTTCTGATTCTACGTCAAATGCAAACCCAACGCCACTGAACGTTATTACGCCGTTACGTTTGCCCCGGACTCTGATTCTGGTGACTCCACAACTCATCATTAGTTTATTACATAATTTGTTACGTATGAAATGATCTAAAAACGTGTAGCTGAAGCTCTCTGATCATCAAACAATGACATGCGGCTGGGTCAATACGACACAGATGCCCCTCTCATCATATCCTGCACTTTTGTTCTTATTCAACAAACTGGACTATCGTATATTTATTACGCCAGACTTTTTATTCGTTGGATTACGTTCCAATGGAGGATTTTTTTTGTAAGCGACGACCGGCAAAAAATGACTTTGCTGTTTATTTTTGTATTTTGCTTAATTAAAATTCACATGATTGACATGCATGTTTCAGAAAGTTACAATTTTGGGTCAGCTGGGCTCTCATCCCTTTTTTTTTTTCAACAATTCTCGATTTCTGGGAGTGGCGGGAAACGTAATTCAACAAACGAAATAAGTCTGGCTTTACTGAACTCTTATGTAATGCCGCCTCAGGGATTCCCTTAAGCTTTCAAAAGCACTGGTCCATCTGGGTCAGTACATTTTAACGTTCACCAGTCCGGATTCAATTCAACTGGTCCGACTGGCAAGAATATATGCAGAAATCCTGCCAAAAAAATTTTTTCATGTGGGAATTTCTAAAATTATTCCGAGGTCTATCCGGACTAGTGAGATCTAAAATTGATTAGTCCGTTGCCAAAATCAGGTGGTCACGGACTAACGTACTACCGCTAAGGTAATCCCTACCGTAGTGATGCTGCTGTAAAATTTGCCACCTTTACGATGAAAACTCAGATGAATAGAGTAAAACTTCCATGTGTAAACTTGTGACAAGGAGTTAGCCCCCCTGAGGCAGACAGCACAAATATTTTACTGTATTTTTTAGTGGCAAACAGTTCCTTTCCTGTAGAATCATGGACCAGTGTACAATCATTTTCCAAAGTTATTGGTAGCCATTTTGTTTTAACTTTTAGGAAACTTTATCATGAGTATTTTGACATGTATTAGCCTTTGTACAGTATACATGTAGATTATTAAACATGATAAATTACACATGCACATTTGTCCCACATATGACCCGATGATCATATGATTATTACGGTTTTCACGGAATTTACGACACGTGATGTAACTTTTTATTGTGCAACACTCCGGGACATATTTACAACGTGTCAATAAACACATTAAACCACAACAATCAGGCATCTTACGACATGACGCTTTTAACTTTATTTAAATACGCAAAAAAAGTTTTTAAAATGTGCTTATAAAGCATTCTCAGGAACTGGCCAAATCTTCCTGGTACATAGACCTGTAAATATGTGTAAAAACGTTATGCTATTCGCCCTACTCACCCACAAGACAATCAATTTCCGCTCGGTTACGGAGCCGAATTAACCTGTACAAGGCATTGACGACAATAAAATACAAATCTTTATCTACTAAAATCCACCAATTCACCAAACAAACATAGTTTCATCAAATTAAGGTGGATTGCTCCTTTTAGGTCAAAGTAATTCCATCTCTTAAATACTTTCAGATTTTAATCTACCCTTTATATGTAGTTAAAATAAATGAATATATTTTCAACTTGGGTCACTGACCTTATTTTTGAAATAATTACTCATATGTAATTCCAATTTTATGAAACTCTCCACAATTATTCTCCATCATATGGTGATGAAATTTTGTGAAGAAAAAATATAGATCACCAACCTTGTTTTTGAAAAATTATTATTTCAATGCTTTAATATGGTAAAATTTGGGTGAAAATACTGTTATAAAATAATTGATATGAAAAAGTTATCCTCAAATATCAATAATTATATCAACAAAGTATGATACTACCTTTAAAAGTAATAAATTTCAATTATTTCCAATGCCGTAAAATACAGCAAATTCCACAAGACCCACTTACAGCAATTAAAAGGAGCGACCCTCCTTAATTCCGTCAACAAGACGCAGACTTTTGCAAGTAACTAAAGTGTCCACGATTGAGAAATTTTGACCGCTTTGGGACAAGAGTTCGACCCCACTCACTGACTGAGCCCGAAATCCAAAACAGGGAGTACCTGTGGCTCGATATTTGGTCTCGCGTGCTGAACAGCGGCAGATCTGTCAAATGACGAGATGGTACTAAAACCTGGATGAATTTGGCCTATTTTTTTAATCGTTTGGATTACATTGCATGATCAGGACTTTCAAAGTGCGGCTATCGGACAAAAATAAAAATAAAAATTGAACCTGGTCTCTAAATAGCCAAACTGTTCCGACTTCCAACAGCTCGAAAACTACTGTATTTTGCCGTGCATAACATGTTCCATTTGCCATATGATTTTTTTCTCTTTTTGAAATCCCGATTCAAAGTGCGGCGGGTAATGTAATCCAAACAATTAAATAAAAAACGCCTGATGCCGAGGCTCGCGAACATCTCGACAGTTGAATACGAAAAATATTTTACGTGTATTTTACGACCACACAGTCTCATTCCACTTCTTTAAACTTCCACTTTCACTTCAACTTTACGTTCAAAATACACTTGGTCACCAGGGAAAACACTTATGGTAACCATTTTCAAGAATCGTAAGTTTACACAGGGTATACTTATTTATGTTATTGCATGAAAACAACAGTACCAATGATTGTTGGGATGGGGCAGGTGCAGGAACCGGTTTATTCCACAGGTTTAGGTGGAGTAGTGGTGCACCCAGCTTGTGTGTACACATTATATACAGTTCGTACAGCACTACCTCTTTTTCACGGCCAGTCTCTCAGAGTTAAATTTATCATCAATATCAAATTCTGTCAAAGTTTTTCCCACCAATTAAAAATGCAGCAACATTTTGCCATACTTGTCTGGATTTTTTTTTTTTTTTTTTCAATTTTTCCATTTTAAACACGCCCAAACCTAGTCCCCAAATGCATGATGGGATTCTGAGACCGTTGGTGGGAATGACCGTTGAAAAGAGGTTGTCCTGCACTAAGGTTGAGGGTTGAAAGACTTTTACCTTCTGACGTCGAGGTAGCGTTGGAAGGGTTGCTAGGAGACGAAGTGACGTCAGGACTGGTATCCGGATGTGTGGAGGAAGCGTCCGTGGAAGGTCCTGTAACCAAGGCAACTACATAGCAACAGCAAAGCCTAATAGAGCAGTTGTCATAGCAACCATACAGAGCCGTATTTAACAAACATTAAGATTTCAGAAATTTGGCAGATTTCTGAAACTTTAACTTTGCCGTCAATTTGAAGCAATTCACAAATGTGCATGTATTGGTAAATTTTGAAGCCTTTTTCTTTTCTTAATACTAACCAAACTAAACATAAATTAATCAAGAGTCAAAAAAATAAATCTAATTTTGGAAAATATATGTATAAAATAATTAAATCTGTTATTTTACATGTACACTTGTGAAAAATCATTGGCAGGTTATGTATGGCAGTATCAACTCCTATCTGCGGACACGAAAATGTTTCTTTCTTGTAATTTAACAGACGCATAAAAAATCTTTTCGTGATAACTCAAAAAGAAGTAGTCGTTGTGTCCACGATAGAGTTGATAAGCGTTATTTTTCCGCAAATAAAATATACCGAATCACAAAAACTTGTTCTGGATTTCAGTGTTCTTGATGACGTCATGTCTTATGACGTCAATAACGTCAAAATAATTGGTGACGGAGAATCTGGTTACAAACTCATTGTAGTAAAAGCGGCAAAAAAATTACAAATTATTTGTTTTCACTGCATCCGAAACAAGTTCTGTTTTTATCAATAAAATTAAATTGTCAACTTTTAACAAAATTTTAGGAGGAAAGGTATTAAGAATTTTTTTTAAAAATATATACAACGTTATAATATAGGTGACTTCCCTTTGTATGGGTAAATTGGTTTTCATGTAAACTTAACTTCAAATGTAAATTTGACCTACAAATCAATATAATATTGACTGATTTTAGTTTTTAAACTCAATACCTTGCACTTTCTGTGCACAGGTTGCAAATCTTAACACATGGTTTATGGTGTTTATATCAGGCCTTTTTACAATTTCCGATTTAAAATCATACGGGCCCATATTGTCAAGATAAGGTACAATGAATGATTAATATATGGATTAAAATGTACGTGTATTATTGGTGAAAAAAAAAAAATTTAAAAATTGAATGAAATAAAATAAATTTAAAAGAAATGAGGATTACAGTTTTAACGAACCTGCAACATTTGACTGATGTAAACTCGCTTCATTACCTAACAACCTTCTGGCTGCAAACTATCAAATTGACACTAGATGTTTAATCCACAATTGCATTTTCTTTGTCGGGGGCATTATTGCCATAGAAAAGCCCGGAATTTGTTAATCTGTTTGCCTCCCACCACTTCCAAAAATCAAGCATTCTAAAAACATTTAATCAGAGGACAATACGCTTTCGTCACATCACTGAATATCAACGGAAAAACCGTGCCCATTTCAAGATTTTTTTCCCAACATGTAAAACACGTGCTAAAGTAATCATCCCTTTGTACTTGTTGTCAATTTCCTTGTCAAAGTAACGTGTGGCCATTACTAACGTTGTCTTGTCCTATTGAGCATCATGCCTTTCGGCATTGAGGCTCTATGTATTCGAGAGAAAGTGGATTTGTGTTCCTGGCAGCCATTGCAGAAAAGTTGGACCAGGACCCACCTCCACCCTCCCCCACCTTCCCCACCCCCGGACTGGGGAAAATGAATTTCTGGCCATTTCAGACAGTTCTGTGAAAAGTTGGACCAAAAGGGCATGAGGCTTTGTACACCATCAGGTTATCTCTCCTCTTTCCACTTTAATAACACGTCTAACTCATGGAGGGATTTCGTCTCATCTGCAACCTTATTGTAGTAATGATAATCTACTCATCTCTGTACCTTGTCACGTGTAATTAAAGCATGACGCATCAGTTATAAACAGCTATTAATATATAATATATTGCGTTATCCTTGTTATCTAACCCTTTGTTCCTAGTTAAATATACCGTACGCGGTATCAGAAAATTATTCTTCTAATAATAGCACGAATTTTCCAAAATATCGTTCTCTACAATAATAGCACCCCCTCTAATTATGGCATATATCTTTTTCAGGCAAAAGCTAGTTTAACGATTTAACGTTGAAATTCCATATTTTTCTCTAGTTTTTGCAGCCCTACACCCTCGGCTAAACATAATCTTTCCGACTGGTAAACGTGCACTGACCACGACAACGCGAGACGACAATAAAACCGGACGATGGACACGATGATTTCGAAAGGCTCGTTGACGCTTGCGCCAAATGAGCCAAAAATCTAATGTTGATCATTTCAGAAAATCACAACCGATTTTCCTAAATCCTGTCCCACATAAAACGTTGATAAGGAAAGTGTAACGGTTTTTATTTAAACAGTTACGATGATGTTGAATGTTACATTATTCCAAAAAGGGGACAATAGGTCGTGATACATCAGCATACAGTGTACACACATACAACGTTTAGTGCAATATGTGTGCGTATTTATACACAGCTGTCTCAATTGCGAGGTCAAGACACGTTTTCTGTTCTATCGAATCTATCGTACGTTTCACTTGGGATGGAGTTAAATTCTCGTTATCGTCAGATTCTACGTCAACAGCAAACGTAACGTTGCCGAAGAAGCACAAGATTCTACGTAACGTTGCCGTATCGTAACGTCACGGTTACAATCGCGGCTGGCTGACGTAAACTCTCCTGATTTCCATTTTCCAATAGCCATTTTCTCTTCGTTCATTATTTTTTTAAAGTAACCTATTTTTATGTTTCTTTCGTGGATACTATCGCAGTACCGCATCTGGAACATGCATGTACCAAAATTTAGAGCCACTGGTATCCCTGTTTTTGAATTTCAGGCAATATGGGCGAATCATGAGCAAGTCAAGATGAGATTCGAACCCACAACTTGTGTATTCTCCGTTTCTCGCCTTTTTCTAGACTAGTAGCAAAATCTTCCTTCTTTCATCAAGAGAACCTCTAGCACAAGGTGCCGTCTTCCAGTTTGTTGGACGGACAATTGTTAGGATAATATTTTCTCCAAGACATTCATGACACTGATAATTTGCCTGGTTACTGGTGTCATTAGAAACAATGTCAGGTCTAATTTTCAACATAGTGGACCACTTGGTGGAAGACCCAATAGGGATTGGGCAAACAAGCCTTTTTGCAGCAACTTCACAATTCGCCACGAAATTTGAAATTTCTAAAGGCTCCACAGGGCAGCGGGACCCCGTGGGGACGGGGATTTATCCTATTCCCCGGTACAGCAAATTATGCCCCGATCCTCATCTTAAATATGGGTCAAGTCTCTGTAAGATTTTAATTTTCAATGAAATTCTAAAAATGCACCATCATTGGGTAAAACAATCAGTGACGAGCTGCAAAACATCATTTTACCTTAACATAGAAATGGAAATTGTATCTAAACATATTATTTTATCTTATCATTAAATTTACACTGCAAAATCTCGTTGTAATAACACCCAACATTACTTCAAACATAAACATTTAATTTAATTAACTGAGGTCCTGAAGGTCACGGGGCACGGGGCAGGGAATAGACAACGGGGATCGAGGACCATATTTATGCCCCGTGGAGTCTTTAAAAATGTCACGTGTATGACGTGACGTACAAACATGACACTTGTCCCCGCTGCTTCAGACTCACAGCTGTCACACCACTGAGGCGCTCTCACATGACGCATAGATTTATTGGCCCTTTTAATTACGGTAATAATCACTTTGTAACATTTCAATGGCAACGTTTAAAATTTGAATTTTATACATTCGTAAAATAATTTACGCCAGACTAGGCCAGACTTAACAGTGCGAGAGTCTTTATGAATTTGCCAGTCTTTCTCGGGCAGCATAGCGAATGCGTTCACAAATGTGTCTCAGGACAGTCTTTTTTATTTGTTGGACTACCGTTTCATGGGCAGGATTTTTTTTTGTCACTCTCAACATTTCAATGGGAATGTTTAAAATTTGAAATTGCAATGTAAATGCATTCGTCTACTAATTTACGCCAGACTAGGTCTAAATTAACAGTGCGAAAGTCCATGTGAATTTGCGAGCCTATCTCTGACAGCTTAGCGAATGCGTTAAGAAATGTGTTTCAGGCCAGGCTTTTTTATTTGTTGGGCAGAATTTTTTTGACAGGGGTGATTGGAAAAAAAATGTAAATGAAAATTGATTTTGCTGTAATTTTATTTTATTTATTTATTTTGCAATAAAATCAAATCAATTTTAATTAAAATTCAATTAAAAAGTCTGTCGCCAATTGTTTTGTCAGACGAACAAGGTAGCCACTGTACTTGATTTTGTACCTGTAAAGCTGTGTTATCGCTTATTAGAACGAGATGTTAGATGATCACAGGTATAGCCTGTGTTATCCAACGTCTTAGGCGGCTAAGGCCACGTTTTGTAATCCGTTGAATTGCATTGCATTGCACTAAATGGATTTTAGAGTGCGGCGATCGAAAAAAAATCTGTGAATTTTTTTCCTTTTCTTTTCTTCTTATTTTTAAATTAAAAAGCCAAACAGTTAATAACTATTGAAAAACTTGTGGCTTTCTTCCGTGGACGGCTTGTGTTCGGTGCAACAGAATTGGCTGCGGTATTTTGCCGTAAAAGATGTTTTTTTTCATTATTAATTCCAGTTTTAAAGTGCGGCGGATAATGTAATTCATACAAGAAAAATAAATAAAAGCCTCCATATCGAACGCCTTATCAACAATTGACAAGTGTTTGGAAACCAATGTAATCAGTGGATTTCTCGTTATTAATTGGTAGAAATGTGATCAGAAACGGAAGAGCATTATTTGGATCACTCATAATCATCACACTCGCAAATGCAGAGATGCCAACTCTCACGCATTCAGCGCGAGTCTCACGCTTTTGGGACTCTTGCATGAAAGAACAGAGAAAATAATTTGCCATTTTATTCATCATGAAAACATTAACCTGCAATTGAACTATTTTAATTTTGTCTAAAAAAATAGGTCCAGATGGACCTGATCTCATTTGGCATTATCAAGATCACAATATCACAATGATACAAAGTGTCTGGGATCAAATCTCCAATGTGATCAATGAAAAAAGTACAAATATGGCTGACAATATAGAAATATAAATGGCATCAATATAATTTTTACAGAAAATAGAGAGGGTATGTAGATACATATGACTGCAAAAATATCAAGTCTGTAGCTTTAACTCTGTGTCCAGGAATAACGTTCAAAGAAAAATACAAATATGGCTGCCAATTTGCAAATAAAGGTCACAACTACATAATTTTTGCTAGGCTTTGAGATGGGACATAGGTGCATATATGTATAAGATATGAAGTCTCTATGATCAACAGTGTGCTCAGGATGACTGTGCACAGATGACGAATACAATGATGATGACGATGACAATGACGGACACTTCATGATTCTATTGGCTCTTTGGCATATATGCCAAATGAGCCAAACATCATAGATCACAAATCAATGATAATTTTTTGCCTAAAGTACTGTAATAACCAAAGCAGTCTGTCTCACGCATTTGCACCATCCAAATGCGTGAGATCTCACGCATTCTAACTTTTACAGGTTGGCATCCCTGCAAATGCTGAAGCACGAATTTGTATACTTATTTATAAGTGAGCGCCCCTGGTGACCATCAAATATAATTCAGGAGAAAAAAAGACAAATTCTTCTGCTTATGTTTCTGTTGTCATGGACCTATTGTTCCTTGTATACAAAGTTACATTAATGTCCCATGTCCCGTTCCTGACACTTAGCACCTCGCCAGAAATACAAGCTGGAAAACTGAATGGACTGAATTAGGCCAGACCATTTTTTCTTACTTCAAGGATAACATTAAACATGTAATTAACAAGATGTTGAGAGTGACGAAAGTTAACAAAAGCTTCGCTGCGCAGCTTCACGCTGCTCCGATTTCATTTTCGTTACAGTTTCAGTTTCGCGAGCGGCGGGAAACGTAATCCAAAAAATCGAAAAAAAAAAGCCGTTTGGCCTTCCAATACTATAGCATTCAGAGCTGCTGAACACTTGGTTGAGGTAATTGTCCCCATGGCTTGTAGTCTTTCTGCCCTCCCATCCCTCGCCCCCCTCCCTGGCTCGTAGTAGTCTGCTTGTACATGTAATTCTGCCTGTCTGTCAATACTGTTGATTACCGCATGTAAATCATGACTACCAAACTATAACCCGGCGCCACATCAGCAAAGGGCAATACTTTTTATCAAGTCCGTGTGTCTGTCTATCTAATTTGTAACACAGCAAACGATAATATAAACTTACGATTATGATTTTATCCGCCTGTCGTTGATGTCGTGGGGTTATGTTATGGTTGTGTGTTGTGGTACAGATAACACTAACCCGAGGTGTTACGATGACTCTATGTTTATTGCTTAAGCTGATGCATGCGTGAGGAGGGTCTAGTGTGCACTGCCTGAAGGCGGGCAGGGGGCTATTATATATAGGGGGAATATAGGTCAAGGACGTGATCCTTGAATGATACATATTCATAGGCCTGGGCCTTAGTGGCGGATGAAGGTCAAGGCTGACCGTTGGGCTGGTAGCGGTGTGCTGGGCGGTGAAGGCCGTGTATGCTGGTGCCATACCTAGACAGTTGTCTCTTGGGAATCTCAACCATGTACAACGTGTAGCACTTATTTACTACATGTATTGTTGTTGCTACAGTGCGCGCTTACGGGCTCGCGTATAAAGGGGCGGGGGGCAGATCACCCCCTGATTTTTATGTTGAATGTTTCAAATGGCTTCTGTTAAGTAATCTATGATTCTCTTTTTGATTTCGAGTATGTTTTAGTTTAAAATGTCAGTTTTGAATTTTGTTAAGTTGAATACCTTTGTGTCTTCATGTGACAAAAAATGTCCCCCAAAATACAGGGCATGTGTGGAGTGGGGGGGGGGGGGTAAAATAAAACTGTCCCTCCGTTTTTTATAAAATAGCGGCAACACTTCTCAGGATTTCCTTTTCTGTCGCAACTGGCAAATCTACATGGACGGAAACGAAGGAATCTCGGACGCAGACGTGCCCACCCCCTGCGGACCCAGACCCATCGGATTGTTTTCCCTCAGCCCCGAGACGATACGATACACCCTGGACTTGACGGATATAAGACAGAATACGGATTGGCCCTGGACCCGAGGGATTCATGCTGTTAGATAGAGCCACAGATAGCGAAACAGACGGATCACTGCCGCGTACCATACTGATACATGAACAAACTAACAGCCTTTTTTCTACTAACACTGCCAACTGCTCTCAGTTAGAAATACGTCTCACAAATCCACACTAGCTTTTCGGGTACATGTATAGTAATGCAGAACAAAATACAAAAAATACTCCACAATAGTAGCATTTAATATGAAACAAATGCAACCAAAATAAATTAAATCGACTATTGGAAATAAGTAAACGAAAATTTCCTGGCGTTTCTTTGCCCCAAAAAATTCTTGTTTCTCACTGGTGGCAACTCAACATACGTACCCCAAATAAATATATTCGAAAATATACACATGTTACACAATTACAGGCAATGCGGAATTTCCATTATTTTTGCAAACAAATCATGGAACTCCAAATTACATGTTGCATAAAATGTGTTTTTCGCATTTGTGGTTGCCACTGGTAACAGCTGTTTTCGCACAATAATTGACTTTCATGTGTTAATTGTGTTAATTGCTTTAATTAACAGTCATCATGGCTACATGGTGTCATTACCAGAGATGCCAACTCTCACGCATTCAGCGTGAGTCTCACGCTTTTGAGACTCTTGCATGGAAAGAATGGGAAAAAAAATTGCCATTTTATTCATCATGAAAACATTAACATTCAATTGAAATCTTTCATTCTTGTCTAAAACCATCATAGATCACAAATAAATGATACATTTTTGTCTGAAGTACTGTAATTAACTAAAGCAGTATGTCTCACACATTTGCACCACCCAAATGCGTGACATCTCACGCATTTTAACTCTCATAGGTTGGCATCTCGGCCACTGCATTACTTCATCATGTCCTAGGCTCTTGTACAAATGTATGTGATAGGAAAATGCCTATTTTCATTTCTCTGTTGCCATGTGGTAGTCTTTTGACCGCCTGATGTCAAAATGACATCTTTTCCGTATTTTAGCACGTATCATGTAACTGTTGCATAACAATTGGGTAATTATATTCTTATCCTCATACCTGCCAGGGGGCTGCGACTCCTGTATCGATAGAATTCTTGCGTCGGCTTCTCATTGGCCATGACACTTTTCAGGACCCCCTGCCTCGCCGGCAAATGTATTTTGCGCAGTTTTCGACTGAACTTGGAAATGTGTGGACTGCAACCCTCCCCTCCCCGCCCCCCTCCCCCCCCCCCACAACGGGGATAGGGAAAACGCATTTCTGGCCATTTCAGATCATTTTAGACACAATACAATGTACAGTGTATTTTAATGTTGACGTAGTGGAGTGTTGGACCACACGGCACGAGGCTGTGTGGGTCGACAGGTCATCTCGTTGCAGCTGGATCACTACACTCCTTGTTGTATTTTGGGACATTCTGTACATATATTTTGCACACGTTATTAGTATTTCGGACATGTTATTTTGGGACATATATTTCGGACATGCTGTACTTCGGACACGTATTAGTACATGTAAACAAGTGAATCTACTAGAATCAACTTGCGCTGAGTGTAAATACAAAGTAACATCTACTTAGGCCTTTTTTTTTAATCATTTGGATTACATTGCACTTTCAGGATTTTCAAAGTGCAGCGATCAGAAAAAAAAATAAAATAAAAATTGAACTTGGTCCCAAAGAAGCCAAACTGTTTATAAATATTGATAAAATATTTAATATCTCTCAATCGTCTCCTGACGAAACTCATTACAATGCAAAAATCTTGCCATGCACAACATGTTTCAACATCAAATGAGGCTTGTTTTTTTTTGAAATCCCGATTTCAAAGTGCGGCGGGAAATGTAATCCAAACAATTAAATAAAAAAAGCCTTAGCGGTTCTGAGAGCTAAGAGATCCGAACTATAAACCAAACTAGAAAACTATACGGTCTTTTTAATATTATCTTTACACCTGTCTCTGCTTTTTGTTATGTTCTTGATCAACTGATATAAAGTTCACACTAAACTGGGACAGGTGATACGTAGGTAATGAAACGTGTGGTCGTTATTTTAGATCAGCAAGTGTAA
The DNA here is from genome assembly GCA_038406195.1 of Haplosyllis anthogorgicola. Lineage (NCBI taxonomy): Eukaryota > Metazoa > Annelida > Polychaeta > Phyllodocida > Syllidae > Haplosyllis > Haplosyllis anthogorgicola. Next base: position 15,356 of record JBCAUI010131981.1, read on the forward strand.
CGTTTTAGGCTGTCCCATCTCCAAATTGGAATGGGTTTCGAAAGTGGATTTTGTGATATAATCACCCCCACCCCCCTATCAGTCTGTGTTGAACACCCCCCTCCCCGCCTCAGTGAAATCCACGCTCCAAATAATGAATGGCCACTTTGAATGCCTTTATGCTATAGACTGCAAACGTTAAAACTTTTCTGTTGCTTGTTGTGCAATTGGCTTGAGCACTGCACCAGCTTGTCCTAAACTTTCATCTACACTCTCAAAGAACACCATGTCTGAAAAGTCCTGGTGAGACAGAGTGGCTGAGGCTGCATGAGCCGTGCCCAATTGTCAGGGAAGGCGGTTTTGACTGTTGTGATATGAGTACGGTATACCGACTACACATCACATCTATATGTATCACTGATTTGTACACAGATAACAGATTACGACTATTAGCTCTTTTACGTTTTTCTTTTTATGGTATCAGTGTCAATAATGTGTATCATTCTTGTAAAAAATTGAAATGTACTTGTGTCATTTTTAAAGCTCAAGGAATCCTTGGGGTAATTCACAAGTCCTCAACCATCAATTTATTTGTACAGGTCTGTATAAATCTTTGCCATCTCCAGGGTTACACAACTATTTCACAAATAAATTTCAGGCCAAACAGCTTGCTACCGTCATCTGACCTCTCTCCTCAACCCCCATTCCAGTGGGTTACACAACGCGCTTTCGGCAAGTCCATACTGTATTCAGGTGTTAAGCATGCAGCCACGCACATAACATCTCTAGCATGGTGATCGATTGTTGAACGTAATGTTACTGGGGTTTACATCAGTCAAACGATTTCACCTAATGTTAGCATATTTTTAAGTATTGTTTCCTAAACTACGGTTTGAGATGTTATTTTTGTACAAGGGTTTTAAAGCTTTGATGTAAAGTATACAAAAAGGGACAAATTTTTGGTAGAAAAAAGCAAAGGGCGACGCAAAAGATATCACTAGCAAAAGAACTGCAATATACATAGGGCATAGGTATTACTTCAACTGCAATAGGCCTTACAGGGCATGTCGCCATTAAAGCAGGCCTCGGCCCTTAATGTCCGTCTTTCCGCCAAAACGGACAAAATTTCAAAATAACGGGAAATTTTCAAAATATGTCTGTCAAAAAGACGGACAAAAATTATGAATTTTCTAGTAAAATCTACACAGTGCAACTGACGCAAATTAGTACCAGACAACGTTGAAATCTTGTCCGTCATTTCGGCCGACACAAAATTTTGCGTAAAGGTGGAGGCCTCTATTAAAGAGGGCGTACACGGTTAAAGCGTACATCTGCTCATCAATAATTGTGACGCCTTACCTGTACACACGTCGATAGTGCACACGCCTTCCGCTGCAGACTGGGTTGCGTTCAGACAAACTGCATCCGTGCTTTCGTCGGTTTTACAAAATGTACAGTTTTCGGGTGCATCACAGCATTTGGCCTGCTCCTTGTATTGACCGCAATCTACAAGTACAGAAATCAGGTGGTGAACATAACAACAGCCACATGAGGGTGAAAGGGTTAAAAACCTTGTGACACCGACAACAGTGCGTTGTCGCACTAAAAAACTGTGCAAAGATGAACATACAGTGCACCTCGCTTAAGTCGAACACGGATAACTCGTTTTTCTGCTTAACTCGAACCTTTTCAAATAACTCTTCAGCACATTTTCTCTTCAATTTTGACTCGATAAGTCGAACTTCTGCTTATATCGAACTTTCCCTTGCGGTAGTTCAGGTTGTTTCTGGGCGTGTAAATCCTCCATCCATACCCATCACCCGTAGAACCCACTTTTGATGTTCAATATTCCCCACCAATGGAACTTTAAAACCCAGTGTTACGAACAAACAGGGGTACCAGTGGCCCACGGGCAAATGGTGCCCAGAATGGACTGTGGCGGTCGGCACATGTGGTACCTGGGGTTTGATTTTTGGCCTGCGTGTGATGATGCACCAAACTGATGTCATCCGCTACAACCCATACCAAGGTGCTAAATTGTCACCGGCGAAGTAGGTTTGAGTGGTTCTGAAAAGGGACCTTTTTCCCGCCTCTTCACAATACAGTTGGGCGACTTCCCCGCTGAGGCCTGAAGTGTCATGTATGATTACCAGGTTTTAGGAGTGGTACTTCCCCAGAAAGGCGGTTTATCAAAGCGCCTTGAGAACTTTCTGGTGATTACTAGGAACGGCGCTATTGCGTCAATTAACACGTGCGTGAACAATAGGGAGTCCAAGTTATACGTCTAACGTCATCTTGCACGTGAAACTGGTAACTCGCCAGATTTCACCAACTCAAACGTGTCCGTTTGCTGCTGAGGTAGAATCTGTTGATTTCACACGACATACATATTTCCTTGACTTTACAGAATGTAGGCTATCCAACTTGAAACGTGCACGTATTTTTGGCATAAAAACGTTAATCTTAAACCCTCTAACGTATTTACCGTAAGGTATTTAGTGTTATTTCACGACTCTAAAATTCTACAAAAGACAAGCATTTTTAAAATTTCAAGATAAACTGACGTAATATTGCAGTTCTACATGTTCATGGCTAAATTAGACCAAATCAATCCCATGTTGGACCAATTTTTAATGGTTAAATATACGTGGTTTTTAAAGTCTTACCTTGACTGTAAACAAAGCCTACTAGTAATACTGTAACTATGACAACAGTTTTAAATGTCTCCATGATTAAATTCGATGTTAAAATAACTTTTATCCGGTAAAATTGAGCACAACTTCCAAAGTATCAACGTTGATCAGTGTTTGCTTTCCTGTGCATGTGTGTCCTACGTCATCAGGGGTCACATGAGCGACTAGGCTCAAGTGCCAAATGGTAGGATCCAATAGGAAGAGAGTATTCAAGAAACAGGAAGTTGTCATCACAACATGGCTGCCACACTTATCTAAAT
>JBCAUI010132092.1:0-18287 GCA_038406195.1 Haplosyllis anthogorgicola
GAATGCATCTGAGATGAAAGCCTTGTTAATGGAATCAAATGCTTCCAGAGAAAAAGCAGAGAAAATCCATAAAAAGGATATGCCAGCTCAGGAAAAGGAAATCAAGGAAATAGAGGAGATTAAGAAGCTTGATTAACTGGAAGTCACTTGTAGTAGTATGTAGTATTTTAGTGTTGTACAGTATCTTATCCAAGTATTGTCTGTAGTTGCTCAGCTATTTAATGTTACATTGTATCTTTATCTAAGCTTCTAAGTCCAATTGAATGATGTGATTTGTAATTACTGCTGCTTTTGTGAATAAAAAAAGGTGGAGATTGTCCCTGTAACATTCTGGAATTTTGCTTTTAGATACTTTAGAATACTAATTTACTGGCTTGTTATCACCCTAAACTACTAATTAAATTCTGGCTCAGATTTTTAGTTATTATTACCAAAGTACTTGGAAAAGTAACCAGAAATGGTACATGGACTTATGGGTGGCTACAAGGGGAGGATTACTTTTGGGTAGTGTAAAATAGATAATGTAAGCATTTTACCCAAAGGTATTTGGAGGCCACATTAATAAAAAAAGAATATTATACCAGGAAATTCACTTTAAAATCCTGGAAAAACCCTGGAATTTTGTCAATGCTAGAAAGTGGGAACCCTGCATTAACTCATTAAGAATTATTGCATTGACTTATACATGTTGATCAATTTGTAGGATGAAAAGGCTAAACTATCAAAGACACGTCTTCAAGCCAAATCTAAAATAGCCAGTTTGAATGTGCAGTTGGAAGAAGCCAAGGGAATGACTGGCTCAATGACAGGATCGATGTCAGAACAGGTACAAATTTTCAGACAAGAATACTTTATCATGGTGTAATTTCGTACATATTTGCACGTACACGTTTTTCATACTTTATCGTTTTATTCAAATACACGGAATTTATCGTTTTATTTAAATACACGGAATTTAGAATATGCTTGATAGTTATGTTAAACGGCCTGATATTTTTTATGGTCATAACAGAAAAAAGTAAGTAAGAAGTGGTATCGGTGAGGCTTAAGGTTCACATATGCACCTTTTTTTTTCCAAGTAACACTGCCCAGTTTATGTTTCAAAAATTCAGAAATTCGGTCTAAACATTAATTAATGTTTACCGAGTTTACCGAAGTCGGTAAGATGAAAACCGAAGTCAGGTGGTAGTAAACCCCCCTCCCCCCACCATGAATCATGACAGCTAAGAATGTGTTAAATGCAAAGATAGGTTCACCTATGATTGGTCGCACGGTTTCGTATAACTTTTCACTAACATACCAGTTCAGTTATATCTTCAGACATAAAAAATTTGACCCTCTGCGAAAGAACTTTCCTTAGAAGAAATAAGGCATGTTCCAAGCATATTTGGCAATGTTTATGTGAACAATCTAGTTATTACTGAGTATAGAGATCCAACTATTCTCGTAAAAAGTCATGAGAACAATCATTAAAATCACTACGTTCTGCAGTTGGGTGTAAGTTCACTGGCTTACTTTGGTGTTTGTAATTTTTGCCCTAGATTTCATGGGATTGGTTCCAACAGTATAACCAGGCAGACACTGTTGTGGTAACTTGTAGTAAATTGGAGTAAATTTTATTTCATCTTGTACAAATTGATGTCAGCAATTCAAAAATCTCTATCATGTATCGCAAAAGTGAAAATGTGATCTGTTTTATGTCACAGGGCCCGTTAGCTGGTTCAGATGACGAGACAGGAAGTATAGCAAGCATGAGCACGCTCGCATCGGAAGCAAGTAGCACTGTGGATTCGGCTAACAGAGCTAAAAGACTGCTTCTGAAGCGTAAAATGGAAGCTGCTGAGAAAAAGGTAGTACAAAGTACAACGTGAAATCCATTTTTGATTGTATCGTAGCAAGTAGCAAACAAATGTTTAAAACTGTTGCCATTTTAATGTCAAACGATAACATGCAGGTTGCCGAAAGGGAAAAGAAGATCGCTGCCAAAGAAAAAATGATCGAGATAAAAGAACGTGTGATCGCTGAACGCGATGATGTAGTGAAGCACCTGCAGGAACAGCTAGGAGAGCAGAGTAAACTAATGGAACAGATGCAACAGTCTATAGCAGCTGCGGGACAAGGAGAAGGTGAAACCGGCAAGGAAGATGCTCAGGTACTTGAATCAGTTCTTTTTCCATTGATTAAAATTAAGCATCCAGTCAAAAATCCATTGTGATACATGTGGTCTTAAAGAAAGAAAATAAATGTTGGTCATATATGTTTAGGTTCAGTTGGAGAAGATGTATGCTACGATGGTGTACAAAGATAAAAGACTCCTAGAACTAAACAACAAACTTTTGGATACAGACAAAGTTATAATGGATCTACAAGAAACTATACACGAAAAAGACGAAGTAATTAAAGGCAGAGACAAGGCAATAAAGGTATGGAAAGTTGAACATGGATCCAACCGTTTTTAAGTTATTTGCAATGAGATAAATAATGTAAAAGGAAATGTGTAGTCATGTAAACAAACTAAATTTGTAAGTATTCTCATGCAGTTGATACAAGGAACCACGACAGATAGAGACCAACAACTCCAAGATCAAGCTGCTATGGTGGAAAACCTCACAGGAAAAGTGGAAAGTTACGAAGAAAAACTGTCCGTCCTTACCGAGAAATTAGAGCAATCTGAAGCTAAATTGAAGGCTGAGACAGAAAATTTTACTTTAAAAGTACAGGTACAGTAAACTCTGTTTTGGGCTTCACCTCTAAATCTACACGCAAAAGTGCCGTAAAAGGCAGAGTACCGCCCAAAACAAGAGTTATGGCGGATCATTAAACATGTGACTGCAGTGTTTCTATTATGAAATGATAACAAATTCTCAATACTTTACAGATACAGTGGGGATTTACTGTTTGTAAATTTAAAGTAACTTTAAAGATATAAACCCAAAAAAAATCAAATGAATATGTAGTTTATATTGAAATGTTTAACATTTCACTGATTGGTCAAACACACTGTTATTCCCTTAAGGTGTCACTTGGCATCCTTGTTTGAGCAATATGTGAATTGCACTTATTGTGTTTGATGATTAGGGAATTTAAATTGGCTAGTTTTATCATCTTTGATGATAAGATGTTAACATGAGGTCTCAATTTCTTAAAATTTCTTTGGCTACCTTTCATCAAAAGTGCCGTAAAAAACAACAGGTTTTAGTGCCGTATGCCACGTTAGACATTAGTGTCGTAAAATCAACATGAATACCAATAGATCTGCAAGAAAAAATGCCGTAAAAGGCAGAGTGTCGCCCCAAACAGATGCCGTTCAAAACAGATTTTACTGTATTGATGTGTTTTAATTGCCATATGTGACATGGTTGTAGTGAAAGTGACGAAAGTTTTATGCAGTTACCCATTACATTACACCTATTACCGAGTGTCATATTACTTTTTGTCAACAGGAGTCGCAGAAGTATTTTGAAGAAACTACAGAACAGAAAGATTTAGAACTTCAGTCTCTGAAGGACATGGTGAGAGCGAAAGAAGCCGAAATAGGACAGAAAGACGAAGACTTGAAACAAATCATTACCAAGCATGAAAGAGACATTCAACAGATCATGTCTAAAGGAGAAGTTAATATTCAGGATGAGGTAAATACAGTATTACCCAAATACCTAGGTGTACCATGTCATGGTGTGAAGACTCGAAGATGCTTGAACAGGCGGTTAATTAAGTTTGAGTTGGAGGGCTATTGCTAAGAAATTGAAACACCTCCAGATCATTTACAGCAGACAAAAAGACACAAGCATAAACCTGTTGTTGTAGTTTTTAATTTAATTGGAACATGAATTGTGCTTACTATTCAATATATGCAAGCAAAGCTTGTTACAAACTACATAGTTCATACAAACTTTCATGCAGGTACTAAAGATGATGGAAGCCAAAATGAAAGATACAAACGAAGTTCTTTCCAGCAAATTACAAGTGATCCAGGTGCTTCAGACTGAAATGGGTGGGTACATTGTAAAATTGTCAGTAATTTCCTGTCGTATGGGGTAAAATAGTATAATAATAATGTTCCGAACTGATCAACACAGGTACAAAAGAAAAACAGCTGTTGGAAAAAGATACACTTATAAAGACTTTGAATGAAAAGTTAGAAATGACTTCAGAGCAAATGAGGCTGATGCAAGAAAATTTTGTTGCAATGGAAGGGCAGTGGAAACAAGAAAAATCGCAGTTGCAGGTATTTGTCGTATTGCCATCATATTTTGGTTTGAGTTAATGATGTGAAACGTTTTACAAACCTTGTACAATGCAGTCGTTCATGTTAAAAGTTCTTATTTAAATGAAACAAAATATTTGAGATACAATATATTTTTGGTCACTCACAGACTTCGGAGGAGCAGTCAACCGGTAGCACAGAACAGCTACAGCTACAGCAGATGCAGGCAGCCTTAAAGCAGTACGAAGCTGCTTATCAGCAGGCAGCTGCACAATATAATACATTGCAAGAACAATACCAGCAGGTCGGTTTTGTACCTTCGTACAGTTTCTTAAATTTATGTAAGGTATAGGGTGTGGTTATTCGGTAATGATGTGATTAGCACTAGTTAATTTATAATTTGGAAGTTAACTTATAATTTGGAAGTTCAATGTTGTCGTGTTAAATTTCCAGACGTATGCAGAACTAGAGAAATTAAAAGTTGTTTCCACTGAAGTTGAAGAGAAAAATAAGACCATTGAAAAACATGAAACTGAATTGCAAGAGAAGAATGAAGAGGTAGAACAATTAAAGAAAGAGATTTCCGATACCAAGGATGTTCAAGACGAAAAGCTAAAACAAGCAAAGGAGCAATTTAACCAGAAAATGGTTACACTTGAAGAGCAACTGGAAGAATTTAAACAGGTCTGTTAAAAAATCAATATTTATTATGATCTCTTCGATTCCCATGAAAGTAGAAAGGCTCGGTAATAATTAGCTATTGCAATTACATCGTTAATTATCTCTGTTTAGAGCTCGAATCTTGCAGAAGAAGTTGTCGGTCTTCAGAATCACATAGCAGAATTAGAGGATGAAAAAGGTAACCTGCAGCTACGCCTGGTTGAACTGGATGATGCCTTAACGGCTCAAGGTGACACGTCACAACTATCACTCTGCTCCTTGCAACTTTACTCACCCACCGCCTTCATTTTTGTATTCCCCTACTTTTCTGCTTTTTGCTCGTTTTGTGAAACATGATCCAAAATGTATTTCAATGCATTGTTCTGTTACATAGAAATGAACTGGTAACATGAACTGATAAATTGATGTGTGTTTTACCATTTTTGTCTGTCTTTGCGAAGTTGAAAAGTTACTTTACCTTTGGTATAAAATATACATTATACTAACACACATTACGTTTCTATGTGAATGTAAATTAGTGTAATAGTCAATCCAGTATTTTCTCGCAACATATTCAAAAGCATTTATTTTCCAAAAATGTTTGCTCTGAGATGCAATTTATGATTGTACGTCAGTGGATTGACTACTGCTTGCATAAGTTCTTTTGATTCTTTATGTTTGACCTTTGTGATAATGTAAGTGTTCTAGTCACTTCTCTATTGGTTCATCATCTTCATTCACACACCATATTAGTAGCCACCGTTAGAAAGTCACCTTGTGTGTTAATGCATGCATGTGCACACAGCAGACCAATATAAAGGTGGACTGAAAAATTGATAATTAAGTTAGAATGTCACAAATGACTTTGAAAAATAATTTACACGTTTTTGCCTTGATAAACAGGAGCAAATTGGTCTGGAGTGTCGTAATACGATTATGAGTTTGGGCTGTTTTATAATAAAAGATGATTGAATATGCTTTTGGTAAATTTTCTGTTTACACAGGAACTCTCAAGAAAGAACTAGGCGAAAAGGATGAAGTGCTCGCATCAGTGACAAATAAAAACAATGAGCTTGTGAAGGTCATTGAAGTCCTTAATCAGGAGAAGGAAACCTTACAGGAACACATTGAAGAATTTCAGGTCAGAGTGAAAGAATTGCAGGAAGAAAGAGACGAGGAGAAGAAAAACAGAGTAAATTTTGAGATGAGGCTGGTCGAATATGAAGATTATCGTAAACATGCTGAAACAGACATTGTAAGTGTTGTATATGTGTATTAAAGAAAGTACACCAGAAATATGAACCTGAGTTGACATTAAATTTGTAAAATGATTTTTAGTCTCGCATATGCATTATAACGTTTTTACCGAAAGAATAAATTTCCACACAGAGCTCAATGACAACGAATATAAGTGAGTTGAAAGATCAAATAGCAAAGCTACAAAGTCAGATAGAGGAAGGTGAAAGAAACAGATTATCTTTGAAACAGGAAAAGGTTTCTCTGGAGATGAAAATGGCTGAAGTAGAGGAACAAAAAGAAGGTATTTTGTCGTTTTTCAAGTGGAACGTTTTACTTTGACCACTGATGTAAACACATCTGTTACAAAGATTTGTTTCCTTCCCTGTCATAGGTGTTGAAACCAGTAAAAAGGACCTTCTTTCGGAGATTGAAAAACTAAAGGAGACTGTAGAATATGAGAAACAGCCAAATATAGCATTTGAGAAAGAAAATGATGAACTAAAAACACAGGTAACTCATGGTTGCGATCATTCTAAGAAATGTAATTTGCAGTTAAACGTTATGCATTGAAGGTGATGGAAAAATGCCTTCGCCGATTTTCTTGATTTGTAAAGCTGTAAAGTTACAACTAGTTTGCAATTATTGATATAAAACTGCCTATTGTCTATCGAATGTGACAATGGCATCCATTTTAGATGAATCGGTGTCAGTTTTTCAGGTTGAAGATCATAGTCTTCTCGAATTTAATTCGATAGATAAAAATAAACAAAATAACGTAAATTTTTCAGTGTGAAAGATTTAGCTAAATTTCTTGCAGCTGGTTGAAACCAGAGATGAGCTCCAGAAAACAGTATCTGAGAAAACTGAAGTGATCGAAAAACTAACTGCCAACCAAGAGACTTTGTCACAACTTCAAGAAGAATGGTGTAGACTTGAACTCTTCAAGGTGTGACAATATACCATTTCTGTGAGATTAATTAATTCGTGATAGAGCGTGTCACACACAATTAAATATAATAAAGATTAACTTGTTTTATACATATATATTTGTGGCTAATGTGATGCCTGTGCAAACATTCGATGATGATTATCAAATGTCGGTATTTCATTGTAGCAAAAGGTTCCAGAGTTAGAAAGCAGTGTGACTGAATTAAGTACAAAGCTCAATGATGCAGTGTCTTCCAATGACAACCTTAAAAAGGAATTGGCAAATGTGTCTGAACAATTTGCAAAAGAACAAGAGGGCATGAAACAGATTCAAGTAGGCAAATTTAGTTAATTAACGTAAAACTGTTTTGTTTAGATTTTATTGTTTTAAGCCATTATTCCTGTTTCTGTCGCCTTTTTGTTATATTGCATCATTTATTAACAGACGGTGCTGTCCGAAAGAGAAGTACAATTAGCAGAGGCCAAAGAACAGCTTTACAACAAGCAATTAGAGGTTGAAGCCTTCTGTACTAAATTTGCAACTAGAGAGACCACTCTTGCAGAATTGCAGGTAACATAATTAAAATGTCAAACCGATTTAAACACAAGTATAAACTTGGCAGACAACGGAACGTCTTGATATGAAGCCAGTTACGATTAAAAAATGTCAGGAATAAATATTGTCATTCAAAGCAATAGTGAACAAAGCAACTTGTATTTATTACTGAGGGCGTTCTTTCATTACCCTCTTTTTTCTGCCACCTCTGAATTAGGTGCGATTTAAATTACTTTGTTTAGAGAGCCTACAGAATATTACAAGACAGTGAAAAAATGGTCTTTGGCAAGTACACTTTCTCATTATCAGGTGGAACTGCAGCAGCGTGAGCAAAAGATGGCAACACTTACTGAGGAAACACACCGACTTTCTGCCTCTGTAGACATGTTGCAGCTTGAGCTTGAACAGGCCAACACTGGTGTCACGAACCTGAATGCCACTCACAAAGCCGAGAAGGAAGAACTCAACAGAGTTATAAAGGAGAAAGTGGAGAAGGTGGAAAGTCTACAAGAGATGAACATGGCGAAAGACGAGAAAATTCTTGCCTTGAGTAGTGAACTGGAACAAGGCAGACAGGGTATAAAGCAGCTGCAAGATGATTTGGCACAGAGAGAACAAAAAGTGAAGGAACTGGAACTTGAGGTGAGCCAGGTACGCAGGGAGGTGGAGGGGCTTCAACAAGGTCAGAGTGAGGAGGGTCGTAAGATGCAGTCACTCCTTAGCCAACTCTCAGAGATGGAAATAGAAGTTTCACGACAACAAGGTACAGTTGCAGAATATGACCGAAAGAATCTTGATCTTCAGCAGCAACTGGAAAAAATGATGAAACAATCTGAGGAGTTAAGTAATGAAACCTCAGAAAAGGTAAAATTTTATGAAAATCGTAACACAGATCAAGAAGCAAAGGTAGAATCTTTGCAACAGCAGCTGCTGCAAAGCCTACAATTAGTACAGGAAAAAGAAACATCGTACCAGGAGCAAATAAAGTCTGAGAAAGATCAGTACAATAAAATGGTAGAGGAATCCAGATTAGAAAGCAATTCTCTCAAGAAAGAAACGGATGAATTAAGAAATACAGTATCAGAGAGGGACATACAACTCAAATCTCAGGTTGAAAATCTCGAACATGTTTCAAATGAGATGATACAGAAGGACAAGCAAATCCGAGAACTTAGGAGTCAGTTGGATGATTACACGAAATCCAACCAAGAACTTGAAACCTCCAAAATATCTTTGAACGATTCCGTTTTGGAACTAGAAGGTCGGATAAAGAGGACAACAGAGGAAAACGAAATGAAAATTAAGTCACTGACAGAGAACCTTCAAGAAATGAATGAACAGTTGGCCTCAAATGCACAGCAGATGGAGCAACTTGAACAGCAGTATAAGAACAGTGTAGCAACTGTTGAACAGATGCAAGCGGAGATAGCCAGTAAGGAAGGACAGTTACAGGCAATGGCAGGCAACTTAGAAGGTACAAGTAAACAACTGCAGTTACAACTTCAAGAATCCCAAGAAAATTGTACAAAACTCGCAGAAGAGCTTCAGGCAATTAAAACAAAGTTAGCGGAAGCGGAAACTGAGTTAGAAAGTCAAGCAGCCGATGCAACTGTCAAGATGCAGTCGATAATTTCACTACAAGAACAATTATCGAGCGAGCAAGAGAAGAGCAGTAAACTGACGGAAGTCGTAACGGAAAAGAACACTGTGGTTGAAAGCATGGAAGTACAGGTTAAGGAGTTGGCTGAAAAATACGAATTGGCAACCTCACAGGTTCACGAGTCTGTCTGTCTGCGACAAGATTTACAGGAACAGTTATCAAACAGAGAAAAACAAGTTGAAAGTCTTAAAAGTGCCTTGCAAGAAAGAGGTGGTGAAACCAGTGCTTTAAGTAACCAGATCGCTGAAAAGGAGGAGTTGAATACACAATTGAAAGGACAGCTTGAACAATTTTCCCATTTGTTACAAAGTTCAAATGAGGAGATGGCAAAATTGAAAGAAAGTAGTGTAGCATTAGAAAAGGAAAAGAATGATCTGACAAATGCTATAAAGATAAAGGATGATACCCTTTCTCAGTTCGAAGAGAGATTTAATATGACGGCACAGAAAGAGATTGAACTTTCTTCACAAATAGATTCCCAAACGAAACAACTTGAAGAAAAGGAAAATGTAGTTAAACAACTCGGTGATCGACAGGGTCAGGTATTTGAAGAACTTCATTCCAAGGCTAATGAGATAAGTGAGTTGCGAGATCAATCAGACAAGTTACAGCAAGAGGTGACTGACCTTAATAAAACTATACAAGAGAGAGATCGACATATTGAAGAGATGACGAAGGGTATACAGGAAAGGACTGCACAATTAGAAACTTTTGCCGTACAAAACCAGCAGCTGCAGCAAGTAGTAGCACAGCTTCAGCAGCAGTTGCAGGCAGACCAAGCTTCTCTACAAAGCAAGGAAGACGTGTTAAATACTAACCTAAAGGAAGTGGAAGCTCTAAACGTACAGATGGAAGAACTGAAAGTAAAGTTACAAAGTGCAACAGAAAATATTAACACGCTAACTGGTGCACAAGATGAACTCAAAAATGTGATACAAGATAGAGACCATCAGTTAAGAACAATGAACATCGAATTAGAAGGAACCCGAATGCAACTGGAGTCACAACTTGAGTCCAAAAATAAAAGTGGGGAGGAACTGAAAACAGCCTTAACGGAGAAAGACCAGAAGATAAGTTCTTTACTGGGGCAACTTGAAGAGAACACTGTACAGCTAGAGATAGTAAAGAAAACCTGTGATGATTTGGCAGGACAAGTTCAGACAAGAACCAACGAAGTAGAACATTCCATGCAAAACTGTGATAAACTTCAACAGTCATTAAGTTCTTCGAATTCCGAAGTACAACAGTTGAAAAATATGCTCAGCCAAAACGAAGTTTCTAACAAAGCCTTGGAAGAGCAAGTGATCGCCACACAAAATGCACTTGAGAAGGAAAAGGCAAATCTAGTTGAAACACAGACTCAGTTGACTTCCTTAGGAGAGGTTTCAAGACAGAAGGATGAGGTTATCGAAAAATTATCGGGAGAATTGCAAGAAAGTAAAATGACTATACAGGAAAGAGTAACTGTTGTGGAACAATTGCAGACAACTAGCCAAAAGCAAGTGGAGGAAAAGGAAACTTTAATGTTAGCAAAGGACGAACAGATCAAATCGTTGATCGATGCAGTGTCTACGAAGGAACAACAAATAAAAGAAATCCAGGAAAAAATGAACGAACAATTACAGCTCCTTAACAGTAGTTCTGGAGAAAAGGACGAAAAGCTGAGAAGTAGTGCTGAAGAGTTGGAACAACTGAGACAAGATGTACACGAAAAACAGCTTCAGATAGTACAAGTACAGAATGAGATGCAGGATGTACGGTCGGAAGTACAACAACAGTTGCAACAGATTCTTGTAGAGAAAGAGCAATTGAATAGTCAGGTAGAGGCACTGCACTCCAGGGAAATGCAATTACAGGACGAGGTGCAAGAAAGGTTGAATATGCTAGAATCTGTAAAACAAGAATTTCATAGCAAGAAAATGGAATTCGAACTCAGGGAGAATAACCTGCAGTCAGAATTGGAGCAAATAAGAGTGGACCTCCAAAGTAGACAAAATACCCTGGAACAAGTGCAAAATCAATTGGATACAAGTAGATCTGAAATGGAGCATTTAAATGTCCAGGGCGAAGAGCAGAGTGAATTCTTGAAGAAATCTATTGAGGAGAAAAACAACGAAATTCAAGCACTTGGGAAAAACATTGACGAACTAAACGGCCAAATTCAGAGTTACAAAACTGAAATCGACACCATGCTTGCAGCTAAAGACGGGGATGAGAAAGTTATGGCAGAGAGTAGAGAAATAATTGCTTTGAAAGATAACCAGTTGATAAGTCTTAATGAAGCCATGAGTCAGATGAACGAACAGTTGCAGAGTTACGCCGAACAATTCGAAAAGTTACAAGAAAATAATGACATGATCGAACAAGAGAGAGAAACGTTAAAAGAACAGTTAAGTTCGAAAGAAGAAGAAGCTAATAAATTAAAAGAGCAAATTGAGGGTCAAATCTTGCAAATTTCTGGACTGAGACACAATCTTGGTGAAAGAGAAGCTGAAATTAAAACAACAAAAGAGATCCTGCAAGAAAGGGAAAATCTCGTGCAAAGGGATCAAGTCGAAATTGAAAGTTTGCAGGAAAGACTACAATCTGCAAGCAAAATGCTAGAAGATTTACAATCAAGCTTCACAGATAAGGATAGCTCAGTAGTTTCATTAAACGACAGTCTGCAGCAAGTGACTAGTCAAATGGAGACCTATGCAAGTGAAGTTACCGAACTAAAGAAGCAGCTGTCTGAAAGTCAGCAAAGTAATGAGATGACTGAGAGAAAACTGGAAGAACAAAATCAAAAGTTGATGTCTTTGGCAGAAAATATGCAAGAAGTCGAGACTCAGTTGAATACAACCGTTGAGGAATCGGAGACTAAGCAAACAGAGATCGAAAATTGTAATCAGACGATTGAGAGCCTCTCCAATGCAGTTCAAAAAAAGGACGAAAAGATATTGAAAATGACCGAAGAAAGCTCAGAAAAGGATACCCAAGCAAAGAAATACGTAGCACTGATAAAGAAATTGAAGTTACAAATGAAGAAAATGCAAGAAGAGGGTAAAAGTACAGATGAAGGCATGTCAACAAAACTTAAAGAACGTGAAGAAGAAGTTGAAAATCTACAAAAGCAGCTCAAGGAAACGACGGAACACCTGGAAAATACCTCAGTTAGAGTAAATGAATATGAAGCCGAAGTCAATACACTCAAAGAACAAGTAACAGATATAACTGGAAGACTTGCGTCTTGCAGTCAGTCTGCGGAGAAAGAGAAGGAACTAAATGAGAAGTTGCAGGAAGAGAAAGTGCAGAGTAGTGGGTGGCAACAGCGGGTAGAGGAGTTAACGAAATACAGTGAAGATGTAAGTGCTCAGCTACAACAGTATGCAAAGTACATAGAGGAGATACAGGCAAAGATGGCACAGCTTGAAAGTGATATTGCTCGACTGAAGTCAGAAAATGAGGCTAAAGATCAGGTGCTACAGGAATCTGGAGCCAAGTTAATGGAACTTTCTATGCAGAAGGAGGAAATGTCTCAGACAGTGAAGCAACTAACTGCAGAAATGCAAGTGAAGGTGCAGGAGGTACAGCTTTTGCAGGCATCCGATTCAGAAAAGTCCTCCGTAGTTCAGTCACAAATGGCAGGGTTGAATGAACAACTGCAAGTTAAACAACAGGAAAATGTAAACTTAACTGATGCTGTCAATCAACTTGAAAAGCAGATTCTTCAAAGAACCGAAGAAGTTAATGTACTGACGGAGCAAATTAATGTTTTACAACAAGAACGCAGTAATTATGAAAGCACGATGAAGGCAGAGATGGAGGAAACTAGAACAATTGTAACTAATTTGGAAGAGCAAACAAGAGAGAGCCATGTGCGTCTTAGTCAAATGGAGCAAGAACTTGCTGACACAAAACAGGCTAATACGGAGAAGTCAAGTGAAGTAGAAAATCTCGAAAGGCAACTCGCAGAAAATAAATCGCAAAGCGAAAATGCATTACAAGAACTACAAGGCTCCTTGGATTCTTTGCAGGGCTTACTCACGGAAAAGGATCAGTTAGTTGAAACACTCAGGGCAGATCAATTAGCAAAACAAGAAATATTTGCAACTCTTCATGACCAGGTTCAAACTCTGGAGAAAGAGAAAGGAGACCAGAAAAATGAGCTTGACGAACTGAGAAATATATTGTCACAGAAGGAGCACGAAATCGGGCAGGTCTCCAAGGAGCTTACCGATTCAGCTTCGGAACTTCAAGAAAAGTGCTCAGTTTTGGACAAAGAAATAGAAGGACTCAAAAGTGAACTACAGGACACGCTACAAGAAAAGAACTCTGCTCGAGAGCAATTTGAGGCCTTGCAAAGTGAACATCTCGAAATTTCTAGGGAATTAGAAAAAATGAAAGCAAAATATAGTTCTCTGGAACAGGAGTTTGTTATAGTAAAGGAAAATGCTGACTCTGGAAGTGAGCACAGTGAAACGGAATTTGAAGCCCTGAAACTCCAGATTGAAAGTTTGAATAATGATAAGGAAATTTTGACAAAAGAGGTTGAGAACCTCACAGATAAGTGTCATAAGTTTGAATATGAATTAAGCGAAGAAAAGACGAAAGTCAGTGCACTGCAATCTGACATACAAAGTGCTAGTGTGAAATCTGAAGACTTTGACGTTGAGGTTGACACATTAGTAAATAGAGTAACTGACATAACTACTGAAAGAGACGCTTTGCAACAACAAGTTGAAGGTCTAATAAAAGATACAGAAAGTTTGAAAGATGTTTCAGAAAAGCTTCAGGAAGAACGGGAGAAATCGCAACATCTAATGGAGAAATTGTCGGAACTTGAAGAACAGATGACCACATCAGCCAAAGAGAAATTAGTCATCGAAACTGAGCTATTGCAAAGCAAAGAGAGACTTCAGCATCAGCAGGAAGAGTTGGATATGGTTGCGGGTGAACGACAAAAGGTGGAAGCCGTATTTATGCAACTGAAACAGGAGATAGAGAAACTGCAAGAAGAGAGGCAACAGTTAAAACAACTGCAAGAGGAAACAACGGAGCGCTTAAATGAAGTGACACAAGAAAAGGCGGAGGTGGGTTACTAACGCATTTGTAACAATAAATTTTGCTCAACTTGCTGTGAAATTTACTAACAATTCAATCACTATGAGGCGTTTAAAATACTTTGATTAATAATAGTGTAGATGTAACACTGATTTTAGAGTAATTTAACCTGAATAAAGGGTACAATCTGCGATATTTAAGTCATACTTGATCAACACCCTATTCACCAGCAGAAAGAAACTGTTTAACTATGGTTGTGCTTTCAATGACATTAAGATTTTGTCTTGCACTGGGTTTGATAAGAAATAACACATGATGTTTAGCTTGCTCTGGTGTATTGAAAATCACAACGTATGCCAGTTAAGCTGTCTGCGACATGAAAGAAGTGTAATGTTTCCTTACATCGTACACAGATTTCGAGTCAACTTGAACGCCTCGCAAACGAGAAGCAACAACAGTCATACTCAAGCCTTGTTACGTCGGGTGATGGATGGGGTGATGACGAATGGGGCGACTTCGGTTCAGGATCAGATGATAAGGTAGAAGAACTGAAGAAGCAAAATGAGGTCCTTCAGCAAGAACTTGATCATCTCAGGACTTTAAATGTTTCGGGTATGTATGGGGATTCGACAACTCAACGTCTTTTATGAGATTGCAGAATGTAATATCACACGGATAGGTGTTGGATTGTTTAACTCTTTCTTGCAGAGAATGAAGAAAATAAAGAACTTCGAACTCAATTAATGGAAACAAAAGCCCAGTTGGAGGACTACTACAGTGGAACTGTTGACGAACTCCAGTCTAAGTGCAGTGGACTTGAGGAGAAATGTAAGAAAATGCAGACTCATCTGGAAGAGGTAGGGATGAATTCAGTGACTCAGTCGTTAAGTCCTAGATATCTAGATATTTTTCCAATACCTTTTTTGCCAAATCTGTCCAACTAGAGAATTTTCGTCACATCTTATTGAATTCTGCTTTAAAAATTGTTATGATCCAGGCAAGAGCAGCTGCTGCTATCACCCCACCTCCACCAATTCGAGAGGAAATGGTCAAAGTTGAAGTTGCTGAAAGACAACATGCTGCACCTGCAGCAGATACTGATGATACAACTGTTAAAGAACTGGGGGAAAGGTAAAAACATAAGCATTAATTTCGAAGTAGCTGTTTGGATTTTGTGTATCCTTTCTCTTGTTGGGCCTGCCATTTGGTCTTCGATCGAAAACAACCATACGTAATACAATTTCGGGAGTGCCTTATCGTTTCAGACTCCTGGCCGTGCAAACTGAGTACGATGCCGTTAAGAACAAGTTAGAAGTGACAGAAGTGAAAAACGACAAAATGTTAATCAAACTGAAAGCTTTCAAGGAAAAGAATGACAAACTGCAGGCACAGATACAAGAGATGCAGGCAAACACTGGTGATCAGGTGAGTTAAAATGTATCCGTACATAGCAGGAGATAGTAAGCCTTGTAACTCAGAACTTTTCGAACTGGAAAGGAAACATTCACCTCAGCTGCAAGTTTGTTTGTAGCAAAATGTGTCATGGGTTCAATCAATAGGAAGTCGAAGTAAAAGTGTTGTTTCACAGACTAAGTTCCCGAAATCACACAGATGTGTCTAATTGTCTAGTGTTACAGTCGGTCAATAAAATGCATGTTGATTAAAATTGACTGCTATTTTGTGCCCGAACATTCACTGTTGTGTGCACATTTTTACTCGTGTTACATATTTTATTCTTCGATACTCTTCCCGTTACTCTCTTATAGATGGTTAGGTACAATATTTGTAAAGTTATGTAGTTGATTCGAAGTTTAGTTTTCATCAGGATATACAAGGTTCTCCGACTTGAACTCGCATAAAGTGATAAGATAGAAATGACTTGCAAGATAAAATTGATATGATTTACAAGACAAAATTGATATGATTAAAATGTAAAGAAGAAATTATTCTTCTTCTGAGACGAAAAGCTTATTTGCTATTAGAAACGCTTTTCCATACTTCTGTAAAAAGAACCATGAGCAGTCGGGACATGGACCTTGTAATAGCATGGTTTTGTTTTTACGTAGTTTTGCCTTGTTTGCTAAATTTGAAAATGGTAATAGGTGCCACGATCTGGTGCAATGGTACAGCAGCAGCAACAACAGAATGTACAATTACAGGCTCTGAACCATGAACTGCGCAACCGTCTTGGTCATGCTGAAATGGCCATGCAAAAAATGGCTGCACAGCTTACGAGTGAACGGGAACGATACGTAAATTTGGAAGCAGAATTTCAGGGGACGACAGAAGAAATGCAGTTGGAGGTTCGTTCTGCAACACATCGTTGTGAACTAACACCTCGTGACGCACTTCACCACATTTTCAATTAACACTGCATGCCTAACATTTCAATGACAGATCCAAAACATTACAGTACTACATCTTTCAATTCAAAACAGTAACACTGCAGCGAAATTGTCAGTCGGTCATTTTTGGTACAGACCAAAATAGTGACCACATTCCTGATCATAAACGCTTTTAGATCTGTCATTTCCGATACATTTCTGTATCTTTTTCGTTGCTTTGGACATTTTTCTGTTAAATATTTTTGTAGAAATAAAATATGGGAAACGTTAAATTGAATTTTTTTTTTTACAAAAATACGTCCCTTTTAAAAGCTAAATTCGTACTCAGTAATACGTGTATAAACATAATAACAATGAACTTTCAGGTTGGTTTTCGCATGATCTGTGCTTACAATTCTACATACTGATGCTTCGGACATTTAACACCATTTCCGACCAGTTTCATGATATGTAGGCTGTACTCTATTCAGTACCATATCTACATGTTAGAGTAAAGCTTATGGTTACTGACATTACTCAACATTTTATAGCAATAATATGTGTATTACGTGCTACTACTTCTCAAATTAGTTCTCATTTTTAAATACATTTCATTGTTTAGACATTAAAAGGCTACTCTTCAAGCTGCAAATATAAAACTAACCAACAGAACAGTAAATTTAAATCTCAGAATTTTCTGTGCAATACAGGTGGCCAGATTAATGCACCAGTTAGATGTCCTGCAGCAGGAGAAGGATGCGGCTTTTGCAACCGCAGGTTCACAGCCTGCTTCTCCTGAGTTAACAGCCCAACTGGAAAAGATTACGGAACAGAAAGATGCGTTGCAAAAAGAAGTTGACGATATGAAAAATAAGCTAGAAAATGTGGCTAAGGAACATGAAGATATTGTTAAGGAGAAGGAACAACTTTTGGTAAGTTTTATTCGGAATAGATTGATACAACTTATTATGTTAAGAAGTATCCACTGTTTCATCCTTGCCGCGTTGTAGACATGAATTTATTCGGAATCGTTTTTTATAAATTTAGGTCAAAATGAAGGAACTGGAAGCTACAAGTACAGAGTCTGCTGCTCGACAGGTTGCACAGTCCGAAGAACAATACAAGATGCTTGAGGCTGATAATAAACACTTTCAGGTCAGTATTCTGTTCTGTGTTTTGTTTTGTTTTCCAATTGGTTTTTCTTTCTTTCTTTCTTTTTGTATTTTATTTATTTATTTTTTGAATCACAGTATCTGCCGTGAAATTTTTAAAAATTTAAAAAAATAAGAATAAAAAAAGAAATTCCCACACAGGTGAAACATGGTACGCACAGCAAAATACTGTTATGTCAGTGACATTAAACGCAATCCTTCACAAGTCAATCGGGGACCAAGTTTCAAATTCACTGACATTTGGCTTTGGCTTTTAGGGACCAAGATTAGTTTTTGTGTTTCATACCTCTCTTTGTAAATGCTGTCAATTCATGTATTCCACATGATAAAAATAGGCCTTACAGCAGATGTAAAGATCTGAATAAATCAACTGCTATATTTCTAGGTGAATTCATGTCAATCCGATAAATGTATTACTTGCATGAAGTAAGTACTTTTCGACAGTATCACACTGTCCTCATCAGCTTCAATGAATGATTTGGACCAAAGGATATGAGAT
>JBCAUI010132203.1:0-33471 GCA_038406195.1 Haplosyllis anthogorgicola
CGTCCAGCGGCCTGGAAGATGGCAGCAGGTTCTAAGCTGTTATTGACATAAGTCGATAATGCTGACCTCTAGGCTAAATTATGCCGTAAAACCCAGGCAAAATAAGCATGAATATCAAGGATTTGGTTTACTACAAACTGCCGTTAAAGGCAGGATACTACACAAAATAGGTGTCGTTCAAAGCAGTTTTTGCTGTATATTCAACCAGAAATAATAAAAGTTGCAAATATAACCTTTTTCATCTATTTATACAAGTGTGAATAGTATGACCTTCAATTGTAATGTTAAAATGAAACACATATTCAACAAGTTTTATGCGTGGGCTTATGCTATTGCCTTTTTAGGAACATGTTTAACCTGTAACATTAACCTACAAATATCATGTCTCTCAATAGGAGATGTTTGATCGAACAGCTGACCTGTTCCATATACCAAGTGCCCCATATTAAGTGCGGTATTCCCTTGGTATTGTAAACACAAGAATGGAATATAATATGATTCTGCTGCTGACTTGATATTTGTATGGTAAATTGGTCAAATTATTGGTTCCATGACTGCAGTTTTGCCAACAAACAATATATGTATTATGATAGTGATGTAAAGCAGAACTCGCCCAAATTACACGTAGACGATTTGTATGACTACAAAACCTAGGCATTTTAGGTAATGGAAAATGTTTTCTATCGTACATTGTTTCATTGTGATAGATGTGGTGATCGTCAGGCGGATATTGGTCTTATCCCATATTAGGGATCAAATTAAAACTTGTCGCAATGTTACATTTAGTTATGCCATTCAGGTACAGTTTTATCACAGAGAATAAATGTGGTTTTATGAAATAGGCAACGTTTCACAGTTTTTCCATTCGGCGAAATTTGTCTTTGGCGAACCTTTTTTTGAGTGAACTCAAATTAATTGACGGACAGTTTTCTAATCACTAAATTAATTTTTGCCATGAATCAATTACACACTGTTTTGGGCGAACACACTGTCAAATTCGGAAGTTTAACCTCTGCACAGTGGGTAGATCTCCCAAGACAAGTTTCCCAGATTTTGTTGGAAAAAATACATTTGTTTAAACTTTGTTTCATATTATAGTATACAATGTGCTTTGTGTGTTTCAGGAAGAAGAGGAAGAGATAAAATTGGAAATTAATGTCTTAAAAAAGGTATGTTGATTGTTATTTACTGAGTACAAAATGTAGATAAAGCAATGAGTACCTCCAAAGGGATTTGAATTGTGATACTTTGGAGTAAGTAGTGACAGTCTCGACAAACGTCTAAATAATTAAAATGTTCGTTTCTGTGTTTTACTTATTCACTGGTTATCATTAATTCACAATTATAAAATTTTAAAGTGTATTAAAAAAGAGGAGAAGGTAAAGATCATCATGGCAGTGCAAAAACTTAAGGGCACAATTCTGTCTTTTTAGTATTCACACCACAGAAACATTGCCACATACTACGGTGCTTTCATTAAGAAGAGTCCACCTGGAAAAGATGATCAGTTATGGGTTTGTATTATGCTCTAAATGACAAATAAGTAATCACATTTAGTTGCCAGTAGAGAAGTTGTAGAACTAATACAGGCTGTGTGCGACGTTAGTCATGTACAACCTTGAAAATGATGTGCTTAATCGTATTGTTATGTCCGTAAATTTATTAATATTTATAGTAAGGGTTTTTAAAATGAGGAGTACCTGAAAGGCGTATGCTTATCTAAAAATGAGAAAACATTTATTGTAGCTTGTTATGGAATTTTGTGGGGCTGGTTCAGTCACAGATCTGGTCAAAGCCACGAAGGGAAACACTCTCAAGGAAGAATGGATAGCTTACATATGTCGGGAAATACTCAGGGTAAGTAAATGATAATAAATTTTTTTCATAGTAATATTTAATTTTCAACTTGTTGTCTAACAGCAGTTGGAGTAAAACAAATAGCAATATATGTAAAATATTCATTTTTGTAATTTCAGGGTCTGGCACACTTACACGCCAACAAAGTTATTCACAGGGACATCAAGGGTCAGAATGTCTTACTCACAGATAATGCGGAAGTTAAACTGGGTAAGACTCTATTGTTATTTATGTATTATTTAGTTAAAATTATGTCATAAAACAAGTGGCAGAACGATTCAGAAACAAAACATGAAAATCTCAAAATTTGTAGTCCAAATATTAGTTAACAGAAATGTAAAGAAGTTAGCACAGGCTCGCGTAATTAAATAATGTTAAATACTTTTATTGCAGTCGATTTTGGAGTGAGTGCACAGTTGGACAAAACTATAGGAAGACGAAACACATTTATTGGTACGCCATACTGGATGGCTCCAGAAGTTATAGCCTGTGATGAAAACCCCGATGCCACATATGATAACAGAGTATGTATCACTGTAACAATGCAACGAAAAGCTTGGTACATGTACTGAATTAACGATTCGGGAACTGTACAGTCATGAAAGATCCCGTTAATTGTAGATACTTAGGTAATTGTGAAATTGCCAAGTACAGTAGAACTCCTCTTGAGAGGGCAGTAAAAACATGAAGACAAATTGCCCGTAAAACTGGAGTGCCCTCTCAAGAAGGTTTTGATATGCCATTTTAAATTTTCAGGCATACCCAAAATTGACTCGCAATGGAACCACTTTCCAAAAGTGGCATGTTTTCATGAGGCATAAACATGAATATTATACAATTATTCTACTTGATTTGTTGCCATTTTGCAACATTTGTTGTCACTCTATCATAAACTATTGTTGTGTTAACCTTTTTCAGTAAATATCTTTAAAAATTTGTACTTTTTAGAAACAAATCCACCGCAACATCTGCCCTTATAACAGAGTTCCTTTAAAATAAACATGAAATACTATAAAATACAAAAAATTGAATGAAAATTGCCCGTATAACTGGAGTGCCCTTTCAAAAGGGTGCCCTTTCAAGAGGAGTCCTACTGTACATGTATTTCCTTATATTTCCTATTTCCTTCAATCTTCGTTACTTTTCCTTGCAGAGTGATTTATGGTCGTTAGGAATCACAGCAATAGAAATGGCAGAAGGAAAACCTCGTGAGTATCTTACAGTTGTGTTCACGAAGCATAAAATGTTACAGTTTAACGATGAACTAAATTTTAATAATTTTTCACGGTAGCTCTGAAAAGAACATTTCTCTCAGAGAGATTAGTACTCCGTGCACCATATTAAATCAATTCTTTCGTTTATTTTCAGCATTATGCGACATGCACCCAATGAGAGCATTGTTCTTAATCCCCAGAAATCCACCACCGAGATTAAAGTCAAAGAAATGGTAAGAAACGTGTTGCAAACAAGTAATATTTTTCACCAATCGTACAGAGTAAATAAGTTTCATGAGCAGACAAATATACAACACTAAATGACATCAGTGGGTATTGTTATTTGGTATTGTAAAAGACTTAAAAAGGGCACTCCATCTTTACGTGTAATTAACCTTTAAGTCAATTTTGTCCTCATGGTTGCCACAACACAGGGAAAACAGGGAATTTGACTATCAGTTTTTCCAGACGGAAAACACAGGGAACTTGGAAAAAACACAGGGAACTTTTTTCAATACACAGGAAACACAGGGAATTTCCCCAATAATGAAGTATTTCCTTATGAATTGCCTTTTTATTAGCTTACATAACCTAAAGAAATTTCAGCCTTGCTTTGCTCGGCATGTTTTCAAAAATGGACATTTGCCCCACCCAATTTAACCATTAATTCAATTTTCCAGTGTTGCCATGCATATTATACATCTCACTTGTGCCCTTATGCTGTATGTGCCTGTGTGAAAAGAAAACATTAATAAGATGCAAAATTTGCTCTGAAGTTGAAATTATGAATGTATAAAATATAGTTACCACAGGGAAAATATCAGAAACACATGGAAAACTCAGGGAAAACACAGGGAATTTAATTTCACTTGGAGGGTGGCAACCATGGTCCTTTTCTGCTATATTAACATCCACTAGAAAGGACACTCAAGTTGTACGGGAAGTTTAAAACAAATGTAAGGTGTCCATTAAAAATAGTGCTGTAATTTGATCCACACAGCGAAAGAAAGCATGCCATGTAGATGTAATGATTTGTAAAAAAAAAATGTTACAATTTTCAGGTCGAAAAAATTCCACAGTTTTATAGAACAGTGTATGATTAAAGATTACTCTCAACGCTGTTCAACGGAGCAGTTACTTAAGCACCCATTTATTAAAGATCAACCAACCGAACGCCAAGTGAGAATACAGCTGAAAGATCACATAGACAGACACAAGAAGAGCAGAAAAGGTACAGTTGCATGTGTTTATTTTTTGAAAGATACTTGTGACAAACTGCACAATAAACAAATGATTATGATGAATGTCATGGATCTGGTAACGCGTTAACAATCGGACTACGTTCATATGTAATAACTTACCTCGGATACCACTTAAAATTGGGACCAGGGATGTCCAAAAAGGCAGTGGGTATTCATCTTGATGGGTGGCATCATACAGGATTTCTTACTAAGCCAACTGAAACAATCGTAACGCTTTACGAATCTGAAAAAAGGAGATGTGTTTATCAATTGCAAAAGTTACTGTTAATTACTGCCCATTTTTATATGCTTGTCGTATTCTTATTATTATGTAATATTGTGTAGTTTAGACGTTAGTCTTTCTTTCTTAGTGTAGGTACCAAATTTATCGAAATTGCCAGGAAAAGTGAAGTAGTTTATTGGTGAAAATATAACACTATAGCATGAGGCAAATCGGGGTATTCAAAAGCAAAATATCCACAGACCGAAAAGTCATGTAGGAGAGGAAAATGTAATAACGCATTGTGATTTTTTCCAGAATCGAAATTATATGTTTATTAATTAATTTTCTCGATAGGCAAGCATACAGGTAAAATATACAGATGCTTGCATGTTGCGGCTTTGGTTGATCATTCTTATGATTCTACTCACCATTTTTATAAATACCATGCATGGGGCTTGAAAACGACGAATGACACTTTTTGTCTATTCTAGACTATTGTACGCCTCCAAGATGGAAAGCCTTTAGATTGTTTCAAGCCCTGTGACAAAATTAACAGAATTTTACTGCACACAGTCATGATAATTAAAACTTGAATATGATTCTGTGACAAAAGTACAATTTTTCCGAATTTTTTCGTGAACGATGGTAGATTTCTGTAGTTTCCTGTATCAAATTTAGTAATTTATCCTACTGTTGGAAGTTTATTTGCATGCACCGATTAGAAAGGATTATGATTTATGTAAATAGGGTTTAAAATAGACTTCGTTAACTATGTTAAATTTATGTTTATAAATGTATATTTTTAAAGGTCTTTAGGCTCTGTTTTGGTTTCAGTGGAAGCATTTTTAACGTAGAACGTGTTTAATGAAAAGTGAATGTTATTTTCGTTACATCATAGAAAATAGGAAACACCAATACCTAAATATAACGTTAGAAAAATTAGGAGGTCAAATACATTACTTTGCCATGTTGGCGTATCTCGTTCGAACCTCTCAGTGGCATTTGTGTCACATTTACAGGATTGATTGTTACAAGAATTGGGCATGAAACAGACAACAAACGAAGCAATGTTTTGACCCATAATTTTACATTAAAAAAAAAAATGAAGCATTTTTGTCTCGTGGAATAAATGGTTCAAAGAAAGACAAAAATGTAACATTACTATGGAATATCAAAGCTTGAATCCAAACAATAGAAATCGTAGAGATTAATAATGATGTTTTGTTTATCGCCTCGTGTCTTTTTTAATATTTTTTTCATTTCTTTAAACAAGGCAGTATGTTGACATTTCGGTAGTCATGTCAGAGTAACATCAAGGCCATGTTAACTTATTACATACATTAAACTATGCTAGATTTTTCTTTATTCCTGATTTAACTGCATTTACTAGGACCCCAGCCTTCTTTATTCGCGTTAGTCCGTCCTGATTCACATTTAGCCACATTATTTTCTGGCCATTTCAGTTGATGATCACGAGACGGAATATGAGTACGAGGGCAGTGATGGCGAAGAAGCGGAGGTCGCAGAGGGAGAGCCCAGGTAACTATTAGTACATGTAGTCTGATAATTTAGGAGAAATACAGCATGTAATTTTCACAAAGTGAAATATACGGGAAAACGGCATTGGGCGAACTGCCCAGTAATGTGAAAAGGAAAATGGATGATAGTTGGTAATAAAAACGAATAAAAACTATCTTTGGGAACTTGAAATAGAATTTAGATGACAGTAGTTTGCTAAATGGCTTGTACACTCGATGCAGATTTTACTGTTACTGATAACTGATAATGACTAAGACCACTTACTTTGTAGCTCCATTATGCAAATTGGTCCTGGTGAATCAACTCTAAAAAGAAATTTCCAACAGATTCAGGAAAGAGAAGGTCGCCACACCCCAAACCCATTGTACCAGGCCCCTGCACCACCCAGAGGGGCACAGCCAAACCAACATGGCCGCCAACAGCAACATAAACATGCACAACAAAGACATGGTAAGTATCAGTTATTCAGGTTAATAAAATGTTTTGACATATTATAAATGCAATAAGGTAAGGGATATGGTACCTGTTCGATAACCACACACTCGATTTAAGAGTAAACTGTGATCAGCTGGTCATGCTTGTAAAGTACCTTTCAAGGAAGAAAAAGTACATGGGTTTGTTGTCAGAGTAAAAAATAACTGATGTTGAATGTTACAGGTCAAGCACAAGCGGCGCAAGCAAGAGCAGGTCCCAGTCATCACCAACCAGCTCAACAACCTCAGGCAGTAGCCAGGCCTCAACCAGTACCAGCAGGAAGAATTATAGGTAAATTACTTGCGGTAATTACCGAATTGTGTTGCCGTTCGGATGAACGTGTGTCCATTATTTGCCAGTCTAAATAATACAAAATAACACCATCCGTAATTGATTTCAGTGCCAAATTCTGCACCAGTTGCCCAACCGCAGCAGCCTGCCAAACCAGCACCCAAAAATCGGCGACCGGAGGAACTGGATGCTTTAGCAGCACAGTTGAATGATCTTGGAGCGCCAACAAATCCTCCAGGAGTGGAGGATGATGATTCAGATGAAGATAGTGCCGCTCCACCTGCAAGTGACGGGACACTTCTTGCCTCTGAACCACCTAAACCACTGTAAGTGAATACGATATCACTGCATTTCTTTTTACGTAACTGATATATGTTTATGAATGGTTGCAGTTCGTATTAGAATAACATGACCAGGCGTTCAGTTGAACTAATAGTCAGTCGCAACTATATTTGCAGGCCAGCTGGAAAATATGGAAAAGATACGTTGGAAGCTTTAGAAAGTATCGTAACAGAAGGTAATCATTCTTTGGGTTACACTATTTTTTTGGAAATTGACGCGCACTCACCAACAACTACAGGAGAAATCCTCATTTACAGCCACCTATTTTGCCCGTAAAATATGGCGGTATATTAGGAATGGGCGTAAAGGAGGAGTTTTACTGTATATTTACGTTTCTTGCGTTTCATACAGTATGCAAATATATCTTGGACAGAATTTATCCGCAGAAATCATGGTACATTATTGGTGACAACCTGTTGTTTTATTGAAATGTAATCTTTGGAGTTTACTATTACAGAAACGCCTCCTAAATTACCACCAAGAATGGGTTCGAAGAATGCAACACCTGAAGCAAGTGGAGACAGCACACTAGTCGTCAGAAAGGTAGGAAATTAAAAAGTTAAATAAAATGTTCCTTGTTGTAAGAATATTCAGAGGAAATAGATCTATTTTGCAGTTGTTTTACAGATTATTAGTGATCCACATGTACAGTGAAAATGTATTTTGAATTTAAAAGCCTCATACTTCTGTCAAAGAATGCATCTGTGTAATACTGTAAATGGACAATGTGAAGTGGTAGACTGTTAGTTGGAAATCTTGTAGAGTAACTTGCCTACTGATATAAATCACGGCAAAAGATTTCGGTTTGTTGATATTTATCTTTGGATGTTGTGTCATTTGTTGCAACGCAAAGAAAAAGCAACAAGAGGAACTAAAGAAACGAGAGCTTGAGGAAAAGAGAAAAGCGAAAAATGACAAACATAAACCTGGAGGTGTAACTTCAAATGTAACTGCTGAAGACGACTTAGTGTCGGCAGAAGGCCTCACAAACACTTACACAAAGTTGAGAAAGACATCCGACACTGATGAGATATCATTGCTGTTTGAAGATGCGTTAGAGTATCAAGACGACGACATCGATGATATATTGGCCGAATTGGCTGCAACTAACGATGACGGAACATTGAAAGGATACCCCAAGAGGGAAGCGATAAGCGGTAAGAATAGGTCATTCCACGTAGAAGAGCTGCTGGACTTGGGATCTGTTGGAGCTGAAAGAATAGATAAAAGTAAAGCACAGGGTGATAATGAAAGTGAGAAGGAGATAATGATAGACTGTCCGCCCTACGTAAATATGCCAACTCCCATGAAGAAGATCGGAGACATAGTCATGCCACCGTATGAGCTAGAATACCATTTGAAGCCTTTGAGAGAAGATACCGAAACAATTGCGCCGCCAGGATGTGCCACTATTGGTCATTCACCGACCTATCAGAGGTCTGCATTTGACGCATACAGACACCACCGGCCGCAGTCGTTTGACGGGGGCACCATGGAAAACCAGCAGGTAGACATTAAAATGATATCGAGGCTGCGACTGAATTTTTTCTTGATGCATGGAACTGTTGCTGCTGCGTACTCTCCATAGCAGAGTTAAGGAGGGATCTGCCGCTGTCAATTATAATTCTAAAACATTTTTTACAAGTTTACAACGAGGAGCTTACACTCTACCACGCAAATAAATCTGTTCTTTACATGTCAAATATGGGATATAATTCAGTTCTGTCAATTACTTTCATTTTCAATCTGTCCCACAACCTATTGAAAAGATTTTCTTTCCAGGCATAACTTTACCTTCCTTGTAAAATTATAGTAGTATAGAGGCACCAAACACTGAGGATTGCTGTTGTAATTATTAATTTATTTATGGGCAAAATTCCTTGTAAAATGAAAGGATTGAGAGACTGATACAGATCTCGTTGATTGGTACAATATTGTACTTGTATGTTCTGATCTCAAATCTGCTAAGGAAGGTAGCATGAAGCACATTTGTTATGTTCATGACCTAATTTACTGGTTCATGTCCTTTTAGCAGTACTCTTTAAAGAAAGCAGAATCTAACCGTATCAGGTCTGTAAAGATGTAAAGTGGTATGTGAACCAGTAAATGCCCATCAAACTATTTGACCATGTTCAGTATATTCCTGTTACAACGCTGCTCTAACCATATTTATTTACACGAGAGCATGGCTTCAAATTATTCCTGTTGACAGTTGATTGAAAACTTTTCATTTATTTAGGCCCTTCGTCGTTTAGTTTAATGTAGAAATATGTTGAACTTTCCTGTAAATATTGACCGTATTCAACATATTTTGCATTGTGTCCTCTGTCGTGGTTTTGTATTGAAGAATGCCACCTTGTTTCTCGGAAGAGTTGCAGATAAAAACTAGACAAATGTAGCTTGTCAAGGGTTATTACTAGTAAATATAGGCACCCAAGAGATTAACATGTGTACCAGTTCTGGAGGAAAATTGAGTTTGTTTAATCTAGCGTCTACTAACAAGTGTTGCATTTTGTTTACTTATCTTAATAGTACTCAAAGGTCGCAAAGTTAAGTCCGGGCCACTGTGAAAAGTATAGTGTAAATAAATTTGTGCAAAAAAAAAAAAATAATACAGCGCTTGGTTAAAAATATTGTAAGCTTAAATAATTTCAAGGATATAGTAGGTAAATTGCTCGTCTAAATTCGAAGCAAAGTGACTCTAAAACTAATTTTTCTCTACTAATAGCTTAACAACATTCTGGGCCAAATGGATGGGCTATTGGTAAGCCGTATTTTCTTTTCAATTTCCCGCTTTTATTGTTGGCGTGAGTTAAGTTTTAGCAACAAGTTTAAAAGTAATGTCTTTTGTTTGTCCGTCTTGATGGCGTCCACAGAATCGCGGTGTATTAAAGTGGATTCGAATCCTTTCTAAATGCACGTAAATTTACGGGAAGTTCACAATTTAAATGTTTAACTGTGGGCGCCAATGAGCCGTGTATTGAAACACATTGTAGATATTTCCTACTTGTTGCAGCACTGTTATTTTATTGTTCTGTTCACATGAAATACCACTGTGAAATATTCTCCCCGGGAGAGAAAACGTGGTGATAGTGGTTTTATCATCTGGAGAATATGTTCACTAATTAAATCATACTTTACATTAATTGGTAAAAGTTTTAGAACTAAACAATGAGTATATTTTTCGATTAAGAATCTGATTGGTGAAACCTTTTGTTCTTTCGGTTTATGTTACTTTGTCGCTGTCTTCTGTTTTGTTTCTACTAAACAATTAAGATTTATGTCTAGGTTTGTAAAATTTGTAGGTTTCTTTCGCAATGCTTTATTAAAATGTATATATAACTTGATTACGGCTACATAATCACAAGGATGGCGTTGATTCACAATGTATATAAAATGATTTTCATTTAATGTTAAGCATTCAGCATTTGTGATGAAGTATCACACCGTAAGCAGTGATGTTTGGTGTAGGTTTTACAAACCTATTTCAGATATATTTTTGTACACACAATTTGATACAATCACCATTTGTGAAAGGATAAGATGATGAGACTGTATCAACAAATTTTATAAACAGAAACGCTTTTAAAGGAAATGTATTGACTGGTGACAGCTATCAAACCATCCCTACTGATATCAATAGCCAGCGGTTGCGTTATGTCACTTTGCGGCACTAGGTGGTGCTTGAATCGTCCGTCTGGGGTAAATACACTTATCCTGTTGTTTAAACTGTCCGCGACAATAACATTTCCCTTGGGATCTACACATATTCCTCTGGGTCCCATTAGTTCTCCATTTCCATCACCTTCAGATCCGAACTTTAGTATAAAATTGCCCATGTCGTCAAAGACATTGACGCAGCAGTCTTTTTCATCTGTAACATAAATTCGGCCCAGGCGGTCGCACGCCACGAAGGCTGGTTTTGTAAGTTTTTCTCGCCCGAAAGTTCGGATTCTTTGACCGTTAGTTTGGTACGCAGAAACAAAGGGCCCCAAACTGCTGTTATCAACAATGTAGATAATGTTCCTGTAGTCTTTACACATACCCCGAATGTCATCAAATACTTTGTGCACTTTATTCCACCTTCCCAAGTCTTTCCACCTGGGCCTACCCTGCCAGGTAAAAATTGTGTTCTGTTCTTTGTCATAAACCTAAAAGAAAAACATAGATGCATTGTTACGAGACCAGTCTGGCCAAGATGTGTATTGTATGTAATTTTAGGGACTTCTAGGATACACGTGAAAAAGGCAACATTAAAGGCAAGCTTTGATATCAGCCAAGGTTTTCATGGAATATTTGATTCACATAGTTTACCTTGATATTGTTGTATTCATCTAAAACCATCGATTTTGGTTTGAAAGCTCTGATTTTGGTTCCTTTCATAGATTCTATGTCGGTACCATCGTGCAATTCGCATATACAAAGTTTTTCCTGTTCGCTGTCTACAAAGGCCAGTTTGTCACCTGCAAATTGTACTTATTAATTAATGAAGACTTACTGAATTAGTGTAACCATTGATGTTACGTATCATACACTACGGTATCTTGTTAGCGTTGTACATTACTAAGAAAAAGGAGAAAACTGCACTATCAATTCATCTTTAGAACAAACAAGTTTATATTTACGATTACAGGTGTACAGATAAACTAATATTTAAACGTACTATATCTGTTTCAGATAAAGTAGTTGTGGGCGTCGATTAAATTTACCTGTCAATAGAAAAATGTAGAAAAATTATCACAATAATTTGTGTTAACGAGAAAGATTTAATTAATAATACCTGGAAGCATCATCACGTCGTTTGGCTCACCGATGTCTCGTTTACTCCATAGTAGTTCTAGATTACGTGAGGTTCCCCATATTGTTTCTTTCATTCGTTTCTCCTTCAGCTCATCATCTGGTTTGTCCTTCCATTCAATTTCCTTGTATGGTTGAGTCAGATCGTCTTTTTGTCGTTCCTTCGCCGAGACTTCCAATACTCGGCCCGTTTTCTGATCGTCATCGACTGCGGCACCATAGCCGAACCACGTTTGAAAGAATTGAAGCATATTTGCCAAATCAGGTGTCCTAATTCTTTAATTACTGCTGCGATTTGAAATTTTCCGTTCACATAAGAAATGCGAAATGCTCCACAAACGGAAATGACGCTTTGAGCATGCCCTGGCTGGCCTACTTAGGTTCTGTTGCCTGGTGATAGGTAAACAAAGACCGTCACACAGAATTGGTAAGATTTGGTTTATTGATTGTGTGGATCATTGGTATTGGATCACATGATTTAGGAAAGCATCACATGGCTATTTTTATTTGTAAACATTGCCCATGTGTTTATTTTCAAATCCATTAGATTAATCCATTAGTTCTGTACCACTGAAAAGATTCGAAGGGGCAAAGTAAACACATGTAAAGCTCATGTGTTTTATGTGAATTACGGTGAAAGATATTTATGTAATCAATGTAAAAAGGGATCACTGCTTTTATGTCATAATTACAATACGTGTTCTTGCAGCCACATGGATGTACGAAAGAAATCGTTAATGCTTTTAGACTTTTCATGTTACTTTTAAAAGATTTTATACTTATCCAGGGTCCTGCAAAAACAGTTATTATCACAAATGTTTCTAGACAGGTGCTTTTTCTCTGCAGATATACATCGCACAACCATTGTCTTCCAAAAACTTGCATAAAGTAGGGATATTGGTGTTTACTTTTTGCAAGGGCCAGGTGGCTTCTTTGTATTAAACAAGAAATAATACAACATGTAAAAGTGGTTTATTAGGTAATTATCATTTGTCATGATACAGATGGTTTACAAAGAGATAATGGTCTAAATGCATCAGTTCCAATTACATGCTGTGGAATATTAAAACGTGAGAAAGGGTAGTAAATTTGGAAATAATGCACTTAAATGCAGTCCTTCGCATTAATATAATTTGTTGTGTAAACCGTGCCAGTATAATTACTAGTACCTACGTGTCTTGATCAAAAGAAAATATTTCTGTGTGAGATTCATCTTTTATAGCATAAGTATCCAATAGCTTTGGTTCGAAAGTAAACAGTTCTTTATTCTGACCAAATTGTCCAAACTGAAGAGGTTGAAAAATAAGCACCACCAATTCTGAAGTGGTTCTTTTGCCTTTGTGTGACAGGTGTCGCTTGACCAGCTGCGCAAAAGTAAGAGGCGGAATTGAAAGTAATTCGATTGTATTTTGTTTAGAATAATTCCCAGTGTTCATGTAATTGTCAATTTTATTTCATGAAAGAAGCCATTAAATGATTTGTTTTGCTTTGGACAAAGTGGGGAGACGCTTTATTTCTGTTGTCACGGTCGATACATTGTAGTGTTGTGCCCAGCTGTTAATGCAAATGTTGCAAATTGGAGAGAAAAGCGAAATAAATTTTGAAAAGAGAAAATAACCCTTTGTGAGTTTTGTTTGTTAGGGTAATGTAGGTGAAATCATTTACTCACCCTGTGCCTGACGAAAGGGGTGACTCCGCTGAGAACCCCTTTTTATTTCGCGACCTTTGTTTTGGCCGTCCGACCTATCTCTCCAGGGAAAGGTCAACAGAGGGTAGAATTCCAGGTGAACGAATCAGTAACATCTTCATTTTGACCCTCTAACCAAAGAAAACCATGTTGTTTGCTCTTCGCTAATTATAACTTCGGTTTGACAGGTTTAATTGATTTTGGTTGATTGTTGAAAGCCGGGTAAAGGTTTTAATGTTAAATCAAGAAATGAAATCTACTATTTACGTTACTTCATGTATTGAAAGTAGCATTGCTTGATATTTCTTCAGCAGACTCGTATTCCCTATCCTTCACAGAAACTGGTCAACCGTGTATGACACGTTTCAGCCTCAGCAACCCTGGAAGGGGGTTGTATCTGTATATCCACGGGCAGACATGATGTCATGCACGCCGGCAGGGATGCATGTTTGCAGCATGGCACATGCCTTTAGGGCGAGCAACAAGCTTCAGTTCACACTGTATGATTGGTGCCACACTTATCTCTTTTGATGTGGCGTCTTGGTACAGATTAGGCTATAATTGGGATGAACATTCGATAATTAAAGAAGATTGTGCTAAAGCCACTTTTCCTTCAGCTGCTTCAAAGTAAAAAGGCTGTCCTAGAAATTTCCAGGAAATATGAATAATACTTGATGAATAGCAGCTCTTGTGTGATGTCCGTCATAACTTACTCTGCGTGCCATCCAAAAATATATGATAAAAACGTCTTTGATGTAGACTTTAATAAAGGACCTGGATTAGATCACAGTGACCCCATCAGGCGCATACATGTACATTTCAGACGCGTCTTTATCAGAAATGCACAGAAATTCCGGGAAATATTAGACGGTTATGTCCAGATGGCAGATGCCTCTGGCAACGAAATCAGGTCAAAGTAGCATTCTACCCTGACAACATAAACAGAAACACATTTCAACGTGTTGGCCTTTTCTAAGCTGGTGACAAATATTCCAAGGATTCCTGTAATTACAACAAAAGCCGTAACCTAGAAATAGTTCCTGGCAACCTATGGAGAGCTTCCTGGTAATGCAGACTCTCCTGCTATGCGTCGTAGACAAAAAGAAGGGATGTAGACATATTTTGCTTCAATGTTTAGGGACGTTAACTAATTCTCAGATGATTGCATATTAAGTTATTAACATATATTTATATGCTTGCCGTTAGGTATTCGTGAAACATTTAATTACAATTACTAGTAATCAGACATGTTAATTTTTTATATCTCGATTTTGCAGCACATGTACTTTTATTTCGCACAAATACACGCAGTACTCATGCAAGTTGATAATAATAATAATAATAATAATAATAATAATAATAATAATAATAACAAACAAAAAACTAAGAATGGATTAGGTGCTCCACCTCATGGGGTAGAGGGCTATCTAGAGAGGAACTGACAGAAGAGCAAAGGGTCAATTAAATCAGATCGGTCATTGGTCGTCACTGAGTGTAGTTTAGACTTCAGAGTAGATGAGGTTGACCTTGGCAAATTTCCCCTCACCGAAGGAAGGTCTTTGACTTTCAATTACCGTAATTGGCTTCTTGTTTTCATTGATTCGGTGCTTCATCAATAGAATTCTCTACCTTGTACTGCAATGAAGATATAACCAGTGAATTGATTCTTGAGGCATGTTCGACAGACTTAAAACTGATTTGTAGGCAGTCCGTAGGAAGCATTTCATTGCCACAAATCAGTGATGGAATCAGATTTGATGTCAAAGTTACAGAGTCGAACCGCAGTGGAATGGAGAGATAAGTTTGCGAAGTTTCTCGCCAATCGGCCGTTGCGATCTAAAATAGGCACACGACATAAAATGAAATCCATGACAGCTTTTAACAAAAGGGAGAAGTCAATTTCCTTGTAGCATAATGAAAAGGAAACCGTTTTGCGAGGTTGTGTCTGAAGAAATATTGTACTCATGCAAAACTGTTGAGATAATGTCTGTTTACGTCAAATCATGGGTCGCACGAGGCATGTAATTAATGCAGGTCTCCAGATAAACAAATTCGATGCGTTACCCTTTTTTCCCCGTGTACCTTCAGCTTTCTAAATGGCGCACTTTCCACAAAGACATCTCCCGTTCGCCATCCGCACAGCATTGCTCATATGGATGACCAGGGAATGTGTTGTACGTTTTGAGATAGTGACATCAAGTCTGGCATGCAGACCTGGTCGTCTGGATGTTAAGACCTACAGAACTCCTGCGCCAGACTTCATCTGGGATCCCAAAGTAATTAACACATCTCCATTCTGACTGCATATGCCAGTTAGGAACATTATAAGGATTCAGTGGTAATTACGCCCGAGTGGCACAAGTTAACTGTTCCATTCATTTCATTTCAAACGCAAAAAAAGCTGCAAGCAAATAAAATACCGATGGTAAGGAGAGTGGATACAATTCTTGTAACAGTAGCTTGTCAGAGATTGTTGTGCGAAATTATGGTTTATGCTGTTGCATAGCTTTATTACCCAAAGGACTCGTTGTTTCTTGACATTACAATTCTAGATGCCCTTAAGTACATTGGTCCTACTGGACGTGACCCTATAAAATATATGCATCTAACATACTCATTTGTATTCAAACATTCTCGTGCAGTTTACGACTTTACACTTGCACACTAATAATTAAGGTTACGTGTTATTCGGTGCAAGCTGGACACCTTACTGTACTGTTCATATCCGTGGCGTTCGAAAGGAACAGTCGGTAGATTTAATTTAGATGGCAGCGTCAACAGACCCTTGATCCTGGATGCCTTCCCTTGGAAGTCAAAAAACGCCGGTTGAATAGGAATCCGGAGCCGAAGTTCCGTACTTTTAGTGGCTTTCGGACAAATATGACAGATTTAGTTTGAAAGCGTTTGACTGTCACTCGTAGGTTCGAAAGAATAAAGAGTACTTTTGGGGTGTACCTAATCAGCACAGAAATTCAATCCAAAGGAAAAAAACGTTGGAACTGAAACCTAATTTTTAATCAGTGAATGTTATTCTCAAAAACATTTTGTAATTTCTGTTTTACAGGATCGTAACATACAAAAAATATTTACTGGTTTTAGTAGATAGTGTTTTATATTGTATCATTTCCGCTCAGGCGCGGACCTTGTCCTTTAATTGTTTTGCACTGTTACAGATAGGGACTGAGAAATATATGATTCAATGCATTCTTATTGACTTTCCAAAATTAATAAAAGGTATTTCTGTATCCTTATTGCATTTTATTGGAAAAAACCCATGAAGATTGACAGACACATTGCAAAGAAACTGACGATTCCGACAAAGGATAGATACATGACAGATTTAGAATATCATCCACAAAGGGAAAGATAAGACATTTCATTAATGGCGATGTTTGCAGAAATTCACCCTGAGGTGTTGATAGAAATGCTGTGAAGGAAATGATTTCCAGCAAAAATAGATGCGGAGCAAATGAGTTTCAATTTGCTTCCTGGCCATAATGGAAACTGGGAACTCTCTTTTATAGGGAAATATGAAAAATGTAACCCTTATGTGCATGATTTGGATTTATTGAGGCTTGTTTATTTGAAGGTTCCCCGGCCGTGGGGACCAGGATTAAAATTGGGTATTCTCGATCCATTCAAAGATAGGGATGGAATAGAGATATTCTGTAGAGATATCAGAGACAGTGATTTAGAGACGGGACCATGGATCTGTCACGATAAAATGTTTGCCATTACAAATTGTCAGATAAAGGCAAGCTTGGATGGTATTGGTAGAAGAAATTTAAAATTGATAGCCCAGTTTTCTCCCGTCCTCAGCAATTAATTTGAAAACTTTCAATTTCGCTTTTGACAAGCGGATTAAACGGAATTTTCACATTTCAATTTTGTGGGATTTCTTTGATAATTTCAAGGATTTGAATATAGATTTACTTCTTTCTGTTTGGGGAATTGAGACATGACATGTCTAAATAAAGCAGCAGTTTTAATGAAAATGCTTTTAGAGCCTTTCAATTTTAACACGAAACATTTGCGAAAAAATCTATGACATTGAATTGATTAATTTCAGAGATTAGTGCACTTGTATGAAATCTGATGTAAAGTGCGAAATTAATCTGAAGACGTCTGATTTGCATAGAATCAATTACATTACGTTATGAACACAAATTACATTTTGAATTTATATGCGTTAGGTTCTGTTACAACGGAATTGATACGTTTAGTCCGATTGGAATGATGCTGTAAGTCGGGGCTTTTATTTTGGTTGTTTCGAATACTGTTTATGTTTACTTTAAAAGAGAATAATACTATCAATTTGCCGAGAAACGGATTATTAGCATTGTTATAAGAGTTCATTAGTTATTAACGGCTAATCGAGAACGGTAAGACCCAGTGTCTCTACAAGCAGATGTCAACTCTCCTTGCAGGGCAAATGTTCACGGCTGGAGTAACACTTGACCTTTCACCCGCATCTCCAGTGATAACGTTTGTGGGTTGTACCACCAATTGTCGAAATGGAGGGTATGATAGATTGGCGTGTGTTTGAAGCGTGCCGAAACATATTATGTTTCTTTCTCTCCTTTCCCAGGTGTATTTGCGTTTAAGTAGGGTGTGCGATATACAGGTTCAAAACGAATGTGCACACGATCGATATCAAGGCACAATGTGTTGTAGAAAACTTCACATTCATCTAAGTGCAATATTTTATTAACTCATATTTGCTCAGAACAAAAGATAGTCCCCGGAGTTTGCATGGTATCATATATTCTTTTATATGTAATGGACAAAAATCGACAGAAAATAGTACTCGGGGGAGGCATATGTATTTGCCGGGCAACTTCACCGAAAGACTTCCTGGAATCCTGCTATTCCCTAGTTAATCCAAGATGAAGTGTCTTTCTTTTCATGTATAAGATTATCTAAACACAATTGGACATGCCTTTATGAATAAATAAATCCTTTTTTCTTATCCACAAACAGAAAAGTATCGATATATGTATGGAACCACAAAGGATTGATGGATTGGTCATCGTGAAATAGGAGGCCAAATATTTATTGTCCAGGTACATGTGTACGTTCCTGGAAATTAGCGTGCCCGTGAGCCATCCTAAAAATTGACCCTGTCGATGGACTTTATTGTGTGTACTCGGTTTATTTATTGCAATATTAAAGCCGAGTAAAAAGAGCATTCTGACAGAAAAAGAAGTTTGCTGCAGCTGAAGCAACAGTAATTAATGTAGCCTGTCGCAGAGAGGACATGGCTGTGGACAGGAGGAAGTATTCCCTAACCCTGAACACCTCAGTTCTGTACCATTGACAAGAGCCGATCATCATTAGGTACATTGGCTGCAAGCCACTACTCCTCATCAAAGACGAGCCATGTGTGCCAGTAAGGACACAGCCAGCCGCACTGGCAGCAGCAACTTCGTAGTTATAATCAGCTGTGGCAGTGAGGCAAAGCCATTCAGACTGCATTCGCGTGCAGTGCTGTAGTCGAAAATCTGGATTGGTACAGGAGGTGGAATTAGGGGACTTGTTACACGTAACCTCTGTGATGTCGAGAAACTTTAGTGGATGATCTCTGGGATTAGAAGTAAAAACAGTAAAGTATTTGTTTCCTGTGCTGCAAATAAGAATTCAGTTGGAAAAAACGTCGAAGAGATGTCGCTGCTCATCTGGGTGTGTTTGGAGCTGTGACCAAACTTTGTTTTACGAAAGGAAGTTAACTTTGAAGAGCAGTGTAAAGATAAAGATATTCCACTAAAGCTTGCAGAAGGTGTTAAGCAAATCTGACAGCACTTTCTTACAAAAGTAAGAGTAAACCATTTAACAGTCTCAAATATTAACAATAGCTGATAAGAAGTTGCAGCAGAAGTGATTTTAGGATAAACGAGATAACTTTCTACACGATATCAGGACAGCTAATTCAGTGGTTGTGGCCAAGCAGATATTAAAAGAGTGTGCTGAGTGATGCCTGGATTAACCTGGATAATCCAGATCGAATTTATTGCTAATCTGGATCAAAGCTATTGATAAACCAGATCAAATGCAGACAGTTTTGACAGAG
The DNA here is from genome assembly GCA_038406195.1 of Haplosyllis anthogorgicola. NCBI lineage: Eukaryota > Metazoa > Annelida > Polychaeta > Phyllodocida > Syllidae > Haplosyllis > Haplosyllis anthogorgicola. Next base: position 19,733 of record JBCAUI010132203.1, read on the forward strand.
CAAACACACAACTAAAATATATTGATGTAAAAGCACTGTGGAACATTTAATGTAACATTTTCATTGGTAACAGGGCCCGACGGTGTCTTAAATTAATATGAAAATCATACACTTTAAGGAGAATTTCAGCAATGGGAAAAAGTTGTTTCCAAGGTAACTGAAGTGTAATAATGGGATTAGTTCTGTTATGAATTGGATTGTCAGCCGCTCAGGTAGTTACTATGGTAATTAGCAATACACCTCGGAAAGTGCTAATACGACAATCAATTGAATTCAACGATTTTTCGAATACGTTTGGAAAGAGAGTGAGGTACTTCCGATTAAAGTGCAAAATCAATTAGCTTAAGAGTAAGATAATGCGTAATGTTGGAATAAAAATAGTATTAAGATTTGAAAGGGTTCGACATTGTTGTTTGGCATTGTTACATCAGTATCTCGCACGAAGGGTTTCCCTAACATAACGTAACGTGGGAGTTAATTACTGGATCATTAAGTGCAATTTCCAGGAGTTTCCTAGGAATTCCAATTACGGCGGCATGCCATTGTACCTGTACTTCATGTAACTTTGTTTGTTGGGAGATCGGGGGTATATTACACGTAACGTCCATTGGGTTTTGCTTGAAAATCTCTAAATTAGAGAGATATGTGCAAACTGTTGCAAGCAGTTAGTCCTTATCAGCTAAGAATTGGGTGAAAAATCTTTGGCGGAGTAAACTAATATTTAAGTTGGACCCTAGATAATTGAACACCGAATGCAGCTACGTTGATGCCAAAAGAACTTTCTGTGGATCACCGTGGCTCTAGCGAACGTATGCAACTTATCATTTATAACTGGGTACATTCAGTAAAGGTGTATTCCATCCGTCAAGGCCTGCATGTATCCATCCATAGACCGCCATGGCAAACAAGAAACATGCAGCAATTATGGCAGGAAAAACAGATTAATTTCCTGCCAGAAAAGTCCGGATCAACTGCAAAATTATTACTTGTGCTGCTGCTGTCTGCAGGAAACAGATTCGGTAATGTAATGTGATTAGAGGAGAGCGTAAGATTTCGAAAATCGAATTACATGATTGCATTATGTTTTTGATATATGTAAAAATGTGTGCCAGGAACTATCAAGTTTTTGTGTTAGTCAGTGGTTTTATTTGTGTGATCATTACATAAGGTCTAAAGAATGTAACTATTAGTTGTACCTATTGCCAGGCAGGTGGAAGAAAATCTCGTGCCGACCTCGAAGCCATTTTTCATTTTGGTTAATGTCAAAATTGCAAGTGCACCGCATAAACAGAATGTTTATGTAACACGCAGACATTTCGTTTCGACCACGGCTTACTTAGCTCGGAGGCATCTTTCAAGCAACGAGTGTTTAAAAGGTAAATAAGTTCCTTCTTGGATCAATCATCAGTTTGCCTGAAGAGATACAACGAAAATTAGAAAATGGTTTAGATTTTAATAAAAAGTTCACCTAACTTTTAGAGTAGAAATACCTGAGAAAAGGAAACATTTGATAAAAAGGAAAAGGCAAAAACGATAAAGCAAATGCATGGTGAACGTGAACTGGCAGGAAATAAATTTTCAGTACACGTGCAAAGCACAGACAAAAACTAGCTCATTATGTATTTCTCGTAATGAAATTTCATAGACAGAAGAAACACCATATATTGTTGCATTTTCTGTTTATGTTTTTGCATGAGCATGCGAAAAAATCTTCCGGTATTCTTTGACAAGACCAGCAAGAAAACTGGCGAAAAATGACCAGTATTAGGAAACCAAAATTCCAGGCAGACAAAGGTTCTTTCTCTGCTTGACAGTGAACTTCGGGAATGACACCGTTATTAATGTGTAAAATTAATTAATTTTAGACATTAACTTAAGATTTTTCTATGTTTGAATTTATTACGTCCTACATTATGCTACATTATGACAATCAATTTGCATGGTGCCAAACTTGGGATATCCAAAACTGAAGCTTATGCACTTATTTGATACTTCTTACATAACTCGAACAGACGGAGACCATATTATACATGGACGATAAAGTTACAAAAGATAATCTCAAACAAAGAAGTTGGCAGCCACAAAGCTCTACAAGGAAAATTGCATAAGGCATAGCAAAATTGATAGCCTATTTACTCACATATTTCGTGGAGGATATCCCTAGAAGAATTCGCCCATGGCTACAAAGATTCCTCCATGCATTGCAGAGATAGATGTTGTTGCCATTCGTTTCATAAAGGATACAAAACATGATCCAGTTATTTGAAAGAGAATACTGTTCGGCATAATTTTTGCACCTTCTGAGCATTTTTCTGTTTTTGTGCGACCCAAGTTTACCAATCTTGAAATCTCCCAAATAATGAGCAGTCATTCACTGCTAAAATGATAGATTGCTACATATCGGAAATTTGGGCATGGGAAACAAATGCATTCATTGCTACAAAAAAGCAGGATCCGTATCGCCCAATATTACATACGTAGACATTAGTTTTAGAATTTTATGTTCCTTGAGCTGCATCAACATTTGATTATAAAACTGGCTGGGCAGGTGATCGGGAAGTTCCCTGTCAATTCTCTACTCATAATTCACCATTGAGTCACAGGGATAATTTATCATACCCCACTGATGCCAGGGTCATGATGTGGTATATGTGTAATGTGCCATTGTAAGTGGATTTGTTGGCGATATCTACTCTCGTTTTCTCCGCTTTGATAAAGATAAGCCTCCCACACGTTATATATAATATACATAGTCGCACTAGAGTGGAGATTTTTCAAAAAATAAAGTGAACGTTAAATTGAAAGTTTTTGACGGTATAACGGGAGGTGTAGCTTTGCAAAACAGACAACTGAATTTGTTGCAATTTTATTGCAGAGGGAAAACCAGTCCAGGGCCTTTCGAAAATTAATTATTGATTCATTTATTCCTTTCCTGTGTTGGGCGTGCAAACTAAATAGACATGTGTTTTTGAAACATGACGAAGTGCTGCTTTGTTGGAAGGCTTGCAAAGCATTGTTGTATGCTTGTTACACAATGTATTTTGCAGAGTAGTGAGCGGTAATTAGATTCTTGCAGGTAAAAAAAAACAACAGCAAAGTTTACACGAAGCAGGTGCTTAAGATCTGGTTCTTCCCAGTTATATTAACAGCTCTAAAAGTCAAGTTATTTTCGTTGTGATAAAAGGTCTGTCAAAATGTAAACAGACATTATTTAGTTTGCTAGCTTGCAGTTGTACTAGCAGAGCAATATCACAATGCAGATGTAGAAGAGATTCTGGAGTTCTTTGAAGGGATTCCTAGATATTCTTGGTGTATTTTTGTGCAGATGCTGGATGTGACAATGCCCCAAAGAAAATAATCTATTTTGCAGGATTTAAATATCTACATACATTCTTTCGACGTGAAAGAAGAGTTTAGCTGTATTGTATTTGAAGCAAGTAAAATTAACGAAAAGCGAAGTCAATCGGAATTTCAAATACGGCTTGGTTGTTGAAACCTGACGTTATTTGAGGAAGAACATCAATATTGGAAACAATTCAGCAACCAGTAGTAAAAGCGTAAATCGCAAACATTGCGTAAGTTTTGTCGCGGTGCTAAACTGTTGTTAGAATTGCTTGATGAGGTCAGAAAGATTATGACAATATTTTACAAAGTGCTAAGGATAATTACACAACCAGCCATCTGTGCATAAAAGGGTGAACTTTCAGTAACATTGCATTATGGCAGCTGTGAATGATGTACTATCAGTCTGACTTCAGTGTAACGTGTTTCTAGCCATTACAAACAAAGGACACCCTTTACATCATAATTTATCAGTTGGTAAATTTCCAAACATTTAAAAACCAAAAGGCAAGCGGATGAATCGTGATATGGGGTCAAAATCAGTATATTAATCATTGACTTGTTAATAGAATCGCAACATTGTTGATTCACGAATTGGTGAGTCGATGCACGGCCAAAATATTTCTGTGGATTTGGCTTCCAACTAATTTATGAATGTTTAACATACTGTATGCTTTGGAGTGACATTTGAGTGACATTCCGCAAAGTGGAAACAAATAACTTTGTAAATATTGGATAATTTATTTTAACTTATCTATTTATTCATTTTAACTTATCATTTTTCATTGGATCTCATTATCTCAAGAAGCAAAATTCTTTTTTTACCAAAGAATATACAGTGTGATAGAAATCGTAACGTGCCAGGTAAAAGGAAGTTGCCAATACACAAGTCTAAAGAAGGATCTATATCATTTGCAAAACACGATACAAAAAAGCCATTATGGATGTAGATCTGACTTCAACCGTTGAGATGGAGACATTGCGTCAACATAACAGGATGAACAAGGGAATTCGCGCCACTTTGCGCCGGATTCTGCGCAACATTATGAAGCTGCGTTTGCCCAAACGACGCGTGGCGCCCCCTATTTCACCGTCACCGATACTAGGTGGCAGCACTGGGCACGAGTGGGACAACTGTGATCACATGTTCTACTATTTCCGTATAGTGGACAATTACTACTATCAGCTAGTCACGGGAAAGGTAATGTTTAACTTTATCAACTTTGTAGAAGGATTTTTGAGCCGAATTAATCTTATTTTTAGCTTACATTTATGGTACATTTATTCTTTAGAACTATGTAGTTGATGACTTGTATTTGAAAGTAATCTAAATGTGTGCGAAAAAAATGTCAGAAGTATTTCGATTTTATTAATGGAAAAGTGTACAGCACAGGTTTAAAAAGCCAATACTAACAGATGGGAAACTCCTTTTTAACAATGATAGGACGAAAATTAAAGACACCCATTATAACCGAAGGACATAAAATCAACCTCCTCCATTAGATCTGCAGAATAAAGATATTGACAGTGTTCAATAAGCAATTTGTTTCCATCTAACCCCGGTATACATACTAGGAATAAAGAGTCTTGTGTGACCTCTTATGTCTCCCATCGTGATGCCGAAAATGGGAAAACATCATTTATGGCATCATATTGATGGGGTAAACAGAAAAGCTACCGCACGTAGTGTGGATAGGGACAGAGTTTACATCAGCTAACGACGAATCGAGTCAGCACCATGCGTGGATTTAGAGAATGTAAATGTGCACTTTCCGAAAGAGGGTGATCTGCTGTAAGCAGAGCCGCCATCGAGTATCAAAATTGATTACCAAATCTGATGTCATTTCTGAAATTGAATAAAAGGGGTGAGAGTTGCTTATTTAATCGATTTAATACACAAGGCCTTTCAACCAGCAATGCGAACTTTATTCCTCGCACATCAGCTGTGCAAATAGCCGTTATTTTCCCTTCTCGACAGAGTATATGTAGAGAAAATGATGGGGGTTGTCTTGACAATAGATGTTAACAATAGATCACAGGAATTGACAGAGAAAATGTGTGTTCAATTCTGTTGATGGCAGCTGCTTGCTTCTGAAGGATATGGATTTTTGGTGTCTCAACAGTAGATAGAATGGAATATCAAAAACTGTGAAACTTCTCTAAAGTTGGCCGGTCTGAATGTTTGAAAAGGGTCCCTTTAAGAATAAACGTTTGTGCATCTTTTTAGAATACTGGGAGATATCAAGCTTGTAGATATACTTTACATGTACATGCTCTTATTAGTTTTTAAAGATTCAATTACAGGAAAGAGATCACTGGTGCTTTTATTAACCCCATAAAGTTCATAGAAAATATTAATGCATTGGCATTGGTTTATTAACGGATTAGCATTGCCTATAGTTTGATAACCCTCCGACGTGAATCAAGCTTTACCCCTGTGAATATCACACTAAATTAGGTCCCAGATGGGATTCAAATGCCAAATTAGGAATTTGCTTGATCTTATGCAGTTAAATAGGCGATGACAGTCGCCTTCGAAGGGCTTATAAATTTGCAGATTAATTTCATTTTCATATGCGGAATTATCATGTTGATAGGGGAGACTATATGCTTGAACAGGATGATGAATTTCAGTATTGAATTGCGTTTTCATGTGGGTCTTGTTAATTTAGTTCTTTACTGATTGGCTGCCCGTATTCGTATCGTTTACACTTTAAGCCTCAAATTCGTCTTTTATGATTCTATTGGTTGTAATACCTAATCAGTTAGATACGAACAAATCATAATCCTATTGCTGGGGTGCGAAGTGTGGTGACACTGACTTTGGACGAATCGGTTTTCGCGCTGACATTGTTGTTTGTTGAACCCACCTAAATAGAACAGATAGGAGCCGCTCTCGTTACCGAAGTCATCTCCTCGGGAGATTTATGATAAATGGTAATTTCGTGTTAATAATAAATTCTGTGACGTAAATGATATAATTTCTTCTAATTACTGTTGACAGAAGTTTTCACGTGTTTGTAATCCATTATCTTCCTGTACAGCTTTTCTTCGACGCATCTGACAATTAGATGTTTCGCATTATATTTGTGTCCGTCGGGGAATTGCTCGCGTCACATATGTAAATTGTACCGAAGAAACAGGTCTGCGTTTAATTATTTCTGCAATGTATTGATAGAGATATAAATATCATTGACATTTACCTTATAATTTTTTCCTGCGATGCGCCATTCGTTGCGTTTGCAAAGACATTTTAGCAACAGCAGTAAATAGTCGATCTGACGCTGGGGAAGATTATTAACTCCTCGCAATCTTCAGGTGTTTCCTATTTCTTCGTACTGCACTCATAATTAATATAACAGAAACTTACATATCTTGCTTTCCCATGCATCTAAGAAAGGTAATTAACGTCTCGCGTACAAATAAGGACGAACAGGTAGATTTGCCTTTTACAGGTGCAATTATTTCTTCTTGTTCTGTCACTAATCATGAAGGAAAGATGCTTCATACATAAATTTTTTTGCCATTGCGCATGTTCTGATGACATGAACATCTTTTCTTCTATCATTCTGTGGAAAACAGTAATTTGTCCAGTTACGATAGTTGCCGCGAGGGTATCTTTGTGTGAGATAATAAGCTTTGTGTTATTTTCGAGTTCTTGCCATTCACTATGAGTTACTGGGGGCCTGATAGAGTCTAAATTAGTCCATTTGCAAAGACAATGGGGTGTCGGGATTAGGCCAGAAATAGTTGTTGCGGAACGTTGTATGATGGATACGCATATGGCAGACAGAGAGTTCTTTGTTGTTTTCAGTGGAAACAGACCGTTTTCACAACAAATTGGTTGTGTTTGATTGCGAAAAGAGTCAAACTTATCTTAAATTTAATGCCTTAAAACTGTCAGTTCATTAGACCTTGTCGGCTGATTCAAAATTCGAGAAAATTAAATTTTTATTGCACTAATCCAACTTTCGTTCAGTCGTCTTAGATTTTGTTTCTGTTTTGACTTGTGATGCAAACCTATTTCCTTGATTGTTGTATGTGATTATTCGAATGTTTGGCTTTTGAGGCAAAGCGGGTTCCAGTGTCGGGCAAGTAAACTTCCATTGAGGGATCATAGGGAGATCATGGGTTAAGCAGTTCATCTCTATTGGAAGTGGGATTTGTCAGATTATAGCTTGCAGGCTGACTAACAGAGTAAATATATTTTGTGACTGCTATGTGTAGTCCTGTTCAGTATTTTATGCAAGCTCGTTTTCCTTTGGAGAAAGGATGAAGTAGATATTTTGCGCTGAGAAATTAAACGAATCGAAATAATTTGAAGGCCATGACGACTTAATTAACGCAATGACCCAATTTTTGTCAACTGCAGTGAGAATTGACTGGGAATTTGTGAATTGGTGTGCTACATTTTATATCGTAGGGAAGCAGAGCCGGGAATTTGTTACGACTAATGAATAGGCGACAATTACTCGGCTAAGATCGTGCTCTTGTGCGGTAACAAAGTCGTTCTTTTCGATTGGCTTCATTTGGAGCAAATCACCATAACCGGATGAGCACATAGATAATGTACGTTGCTTCCACATGACTGATTATGTGAGGCAAACTGAACCACTTTCTTCCTGTCCATGTTTTATTCATGATAATTTCTTTAAAACAAGCAATTGCATACAATTGAATGGAAAAGACAGTGGTAGATCATTGCTGGGACATGTTGATCCATAGAGAGCCATTATTGTGATAACCTAGAGCTTTGTTTTAACATTCATTATAGCTGGTTTGGCTGTTCGTTTGTCAGGTTCTATTCCCAGAGCTTAGCTTCTCCTTTGCCTAGATTATCGATTTCGATATCCTTGTACACAGAGCGAATTTCCTGTTAGTCAAATAAGTATTATGGAGTACAATTAACAATTTTAACGAGGCCAGCTCGGTAATTTGAAGGACTCGCAACAATGTCGCTGGTGCTATAAGACTCCAAAAACTTTGATAAAAGTGACGTTTAATTAAACCTCGCTTATTAAAGGTACAGATAGCTACAGGTATTAGTATCATAGTTTGTCAATGTTACAACATTCAAATTTTTAAAAGAGAGTCATGATTTAATGGCGTGAACAAACGACTTCGCGTACATACGATACATCTCATCTGGAAATGTGGCATTGCAATGAAATTGACAACATTCTATGGTATTTCCACATTCATCACCGACAAAAAGGTCTCTTTGCATATTCATAAAGCTTCAGATAATCTTTTTGGATGCAAACGTGTGTTCTTAAAGTAGGATCTGCATATTAACTGCAGACAAAAGAAGGTAAATTCTCTTCACAGCGTTAATGAAAGCTTCATCATCCTTCCTTCCGTGGCTATTGAAAAGTAAATTTATTAACATAAAAAGTGTGATAAAAAGAAGCTAAGCTAAAAAGACGGCAATATTCCATCACCGCTGTAGTTGCAATGTAATAAGAGACAATAATGGAACATTGTTTCAAGTAGAACTTTCACGGGATCGTCTCGAGTTCTTATGGACAATTTATGTCTTATACTGTCTCTAATCGCAGCCCATAATTCTGCAGCCCCATTGATTTTTGCGGGTAGCCGTGATTTTAGTCAAACTCAGATAAGAGGCAGAAAGGGAGATTTGTTCGAAAGAATCTTCTCATTTGGAGCCTTGTCGCTACTAGGAAGGTAGATTTTTAAGTGTTTACAATTAAGATAGGTGTTCTGTGACGTTAAGGAAATACATCAAAGAATAGAAAAAAATTAATTATTTAAAAATTGGCCTGGTCTAGACCTTTTGTCGTTCACTATCTCTTATAAAGTTTTACTTTAGTAGTAGTGATCATTGCAGACAGATTCAAGCCCATGGCTAAAAGTTCCAAGAAGTTGTCTGTTCACCTTTTTTCTCTAATGCCAATATGGACACTGCGCCCTGGGCTATTGTTAAGTCCTGATGAAACCATTAACTTTTATTAGCTGCCCACACAAAAGTATTGAGCAACATTTAGCCAGAGGGTTATATGCTCATGTGATGAAATTTCATACTTTCTTCCATAATTGTTGTCTTCTTGTTCGGTTGCCCGAAAGATGGTACACAGCTTCAGCAAGTACCGTAAACTCGATGTAGTTGGAAGCTGATCTTATGACTTGATTTGTTCTTGTTCCTGTATAGAATTTGGTTAGAAAACCGGCAACTAGAGGAATGAATGACGGTGTTCTGAACTGGGATGAGAAATCAGAATGCTTGTGGCTGTGAGGCAAACAACTTCAGAGTAAGAATCACTCAACTTCAAAAAAAAATTAAGATTCTTGCGTAAAATATCAAAATTAAGACAGACGGGCAGGTATTACTGCATCTCGGAAGTGCACTGTTTATTCTGGAGACAAACAGATTGTATGCACTTTAGGTTTGTCATCTGTTATAGTTGGGTTGACAGAGAACATGGGCAACTTGTCAGAATCTTCGCAAAAAGTGTGAGATGGGTGACTGAAGAAATTAACTTTCTTTGTTGAGTGTCTATCTTCTTTGGTGCCAAACTGACACATCTGTAGCGAAGATTCCTCCCATGACAAACACGGAAGATTCCCAAATGCATTCATTTATGTAACTATTCAAAAGGTTGTTTGAAAGGAGATATTGTTGCAGTTGACAGCTAATGTAAAGAATCAGAATCCTGTCTATTCTCCAGGCAGGCATAGGTGTATGCAACAAAAATAGATCAATCCCAAAAAGACATTGAAACGTAATACTCAGCAAAAGTATTAGATGAAATAATCCAGACATCTGCACAAATCACATCAGCAGAAAGTAATCTTAATATCAAGCTGCTTTAAGCGCAGTTTCTCCAGTTTTCATCGTTAAACGATTAAATTCATGATAGGAAAACGTATTGATGCAATCCTTCTGATGCTTGCAAGGAAGAAATATATGCGCAGACCTTCTCAATCGTAAGTTGGTTATTGCAAACAGGATTTTACATTATGAAAGCCAATAAAATTCCAAGCACACATCTCCGTGTAAAAGTACTAGGATTAGATGGGACTACGCAGAGTAGCCACGAGTTCCGGACTTTTATAGAAGAAGCATCACGGCCACTGCATTGTACAGAACACAATTTAATTTATTATCCACACGGAAGTTGGAAGGAGGTGGCAATCTAGCTAAATGTATTTCTGTCAGCCTCACACGGGGGAGTTATTAAAAGCTGGACAAAGTATCCGAGTCGTTTGTTGAACTACTATCACTACAACTCAGTGTCAACATGTAGTACAAGCTAAACCAAGCCTGTAATAAATAGTATTGTTTGAATGATGTCAAATATTTTCTGTTCTGGAAATGGAGCTTGGGTCGTAAACAGATAAGTCTATTTTAGGAGAATCATCTCGTCGAGGGACTTTTCTGAGATCAGCAAATGTTTGATCTGGGAAGTGGACAGGTGCACTTGTCGTCATCTATTCTTGAATTACAGCTGCAATGGTCATTCATGTCTAATTCTTGTACGTTCCAATCCAGATTTTTGTCTTTCTATAATTATATAGCACAGCATAACATACGTGGTCTTGTTTATCCCGCAATTTTACACGCTATAAATTACTTTTGTGTTTAATTATGCTAAATATGGTATATTACACAATATTTTTGTACAACTTCATGATATGATTCGTTAACACTGCGCCGCAAGTCTTTTATTTGTAGTTTATCAACGACACAACGTGTTAATTTCAAAAAGAGATGCATGGCTGGCTTGTTACTGTAAAGTAAACTGGGTCAGGCTGGTCTATTCCTTTCCTAAAATTCCAGAGGAGCGAACAAATTAATCAAATCAAACTGAGCAATTGCTTCGCATTGTGTAACACAAAACCAGTATCTCATTTCACAATTCACAATTCAGCTGACAGAAAACATGCCAATTGGGGATGATTGTGCGAATCGTGTTTTCTACAAAATTAACTTTGCCATGAGCTGGATGTGTAGCTTTTGCCTTGGAATTCACGAAAAGCTCATGCTTTACACGCCGGTACAGTTATAAATTTTTGTAAGAGCAATTTCATGTTTGGCATCCGCAAACTGTCTTCAAAAACTTCACAAAAAGAAATTGTAAATTTATATCCTTGGGTCTGCTTCATTTTTCGTCTTGCCAGACTTTCGGAGAAATACTGCTAGCACATTTCATATAGCCTATAAGAAATAAAATGCGCCTTAAATTCAAGGAGTCAATACAAGGAGACAAGTGAAAAATTACACTCGCTTAGTGCCGATCAGTAATGCAAGAAAACATCTCGATCTTTGGCCGGTGGGCTTCTGTAAACGGTCCTGTATCCCTCTGATAAATGTATAGTATCGTCCAGATCAAAGGTATATCGGCATAAAACAGCAGCAATAGAGAAGAGCCTGATATCAAATTGTATTGTTAAAATAACAAAGGAACCATCCTGAAAAATGGATGAGATTTGCTTGTGATATAACTGGCTTATTTGGATCAACCGCCACCGCCTTTACCCATGGTAATAGGACCGACAATACCGAGTGATGTTTATCAAAAGATCAGTCTGGAAAACAAATTTACAATATATTACTCAGTATGACTGCTATTGCATCTTAAAGAGGTTTTGTGCGTCCCATTGTGGATCGAAATGCACCGAAGAGCAATTTGTCAATTTCATGATATGCATTGAAGCTTTGCACAGAAAGACTTGCAAATATGCATTTATTTTCAGAAAAAACATGATGCCGATCATCCCCGTAAAACTAGACAAGTTATTTAGTTGGTTCATAAATGAGAAGTTTTGAATGTTAGGCCACATACGTAAATAAATATTTCTTCATCTTGAATCGCATTGCGAGTGGTATTTTGAGGTTGACGTATGACGTTACCGTTTCGGCATCTGTGGGCGTTGAAAATGGTTCTGTGCATGGCTGTACGGATTCGGCTGCAAATTTCGACACCCTTCATATAATGAATGTTAAAACAAAGCCCTGGGTTATGAAAGTAATTGCCCCCTATGGATTCACATGTCCCAGCAATGATCTATCGCCGACTTTCCATCCACTCGAAGCAATTGCTTGTTTCAGGAAGTAATCATACTACTAACAAATTTAAGAGGCGAAAGTGTCACGTTACTGACAGGTGGGGGGGTCCATCCCCACACCTCATCCCCCACACCTGATCCTCACCTGGGGGGAAGGAGGGGGTCCATCCCCACACCTCATCCCCCACACCCCATCCTCACCTGGGGGGGGGGGTCCATCCCCGCCCCTCATCCTCTGACACCTCATCCTCTCAGCCTTTCCAACATCAAAATAATGCATTTTTCTTGTCACCATCTCAAAGTAGTGGGGGTGGGTGGGTCCATCCTCACAAGTGACATCTCATCCAATTATGGGCCGTTTTGACCCAAATGCATCACTTCAAATCCTATTATCTGCCGTTTTGATCCAAATGCATCACTTCAAATCTAACTATCTGCTGTTTCAACCCAAATGCATCACTTCAAAATCCAACTATGGGCCATTTTGACCCAAACTCGTCACTTCAAATCCAACTATCTGCTGTTTCAACCCAAATGCGTTACTTCAAATCCAACTATCTGCTGTTTCAACCCAAATGCGTCACTTCAAATCCAACTATGTACCGTTTTGACCCAAATGCGTCACTTCAAATCCAACTATGGACCGTTTTGATCCAAATGCATCACTTCAAATCTAACTATCTGCTGTTTTGACCCAAATGCATCACTTCAAATCCAACTATGGGCCGTTTTGACCCAAATGCGTCACTTCAAATCCACCTATGTGCAGTTTAGACCCAAATGTGTCACTTCAAATCCAAATATCTACCATTTTGACCCAAATGCATCACTTCAAATCCAACCATGTGCAGTTTTGACCCAAACATGTCACTTCAAATCAAACTATGTGCCATTTTGACCCAAATGCATCACTTCAAATCCAACTATGTGCAGTTTTGACCCAAACATGTCACTTCAGATCCAACTATGGGCCATTTTGACCCAAATGCATCACTTCAAATCCAACTATGTGCAGTTTTGACCCAAACATGTCACTTCACATTCATCTATGGGCCATTTTGACCCAAATGTGTTACTTCAAATCCAACTATGTGCAGTTTTGACCCAAATATGTCACTTCAAATCCAACTATCTACCATTTTAACCCAAATGCATCACTTCAAATCCAACTATGGGCCATTTTGACCCAAACACATCTCTTCAAATCCAACTATCTGCTCCTTTGACCCAAACTATGTAAAACTGTAACTGGCTAAAATAGAAAATGTTGATTTTGCCTGGGAAAAAGTGCCTAAAAAGGCTTGAAAGTCCCCTCAATTAGGTTTTGGGGCATGCTGAATCCAATGGTGGTGGTTTCAAGTCTCTATGAT